>JAJJMB010006973.1:626631-668759 GCA_023531105.1 Papaver atlanticum | reverse complement strand
GTAAAATTTGGTAGATCTTTTATTAGTTTTCACTAATTTTTCTTCAACATTTTGGTGATGGTCTAATCAATTTATATCAAGGAACCAATTCGAAGCTTTGAAGATTCTTATCTCTACTTTATTTTTATTAAAGAAGGTTGGGAGTGATGGCCAGCTTGACCCTAACCCTTTTCTGCATTAATAATTTGTATCATGGAAGTATAAAACCACTATGCAGCCAGAGGCGGAGCCAGTGTATAGCAAGAATGTGCAATTGCACACAATGTCCAACTGTCTAATTTAGCCCAATTTTTTAACTTATTGGGTTTTTAAGCCCATTTTATCATAGTTGCACCCCTAAAATTATTTTGTTCCCCTTAGTTAGATTTCTGGCTCCGCCCCTGTATGCAGCTAAGAAGATTCCTCATTCTGGAGAAACTTGACGATCATGGCGAGTTCGATTCAAACGACCTGACTCCCTTTTGCTTTAATAATTTGTATTAAGGAACCACTACGTAGCTCAGAAGATTCATCTTCAAGAGAAACTTGAGAGTAATTGAGCATTATGACGGTTCCACCCTTCTACTTTAATTACCTAATAGATGTTGGACTCTAATACTATAATTCATATTTGTACTTTTTAGGATGCTGATTATTTGATTTAGCCTCCCAAAAGAAAGTTCTCAAGTCATTAGATGAAAATTTTCATTTTTGCTATAAAAATACCAAATTTTAGTACTAATCCAGTGGATTCGAAAATGTGGATTGTTTAATTTATATGGATCAAGTCACTGGAAAGACAAAGACTAATCTTCAAGAGAGCACGTTGGCAGCATTCATCAAGCACGTATATTTTTGGATCCTATTTCCCACTTCCTAGGGGGACCATATATACTTTACTCTTCAAACACTTTCGAGCAAACACCCTCTTTATTTTATTTATTTTTCATGTCTTCTGTCAAGTGTAAATAAGTAAATACGGGTGAACAAATTGATTTTTCAAACCGGTAGATGAAAAGAAACTCAATTCGCAAGCAATGAGCCTGAAGTGGTGTTTGGGTGTTTGAATTACACTATTTCCGAACAATCCTTCCATTCAAAAAGCAACATGAAAAATGACTATGTACCCCTAATTGACAATATTTGGCATGAAGGTTGTGATTTTGGCTTAATGGGAGAAAAGAAAAGTCCTTGAAAGCCAGTTATAGTTGAAAAGTCTTATTCATTGGGTCTTTAATACTTTGTATAGACTTTATGATCACTTGGAAAGTCAAGATTTGATTTGGATGACCTAATTTTTTCCTAACCTCTCTAACCACTAATCACTTGGAAAGTCAAGATTCTTTCTTGGAAACTAAGATTTCTTGACTGAATAGTTTATAAATGTACATTTCTGGACAGTCCAATTTTAAAGCCTCGCGAAAGCATTAACCCTTAATTAGAATAAAGTGCATTCCATCTTTGACTAATGTGGCTGGCTGGCAGCTACTAATGTATCGAATGTCCATACTGCAGATGTATAGGAGATGCATGACCAAAAAAAAAGTAGTAATCTTTGTCTTGTGTTGGCCGAAACGTTTCGGCCAACACAAGACAAAGATTCGAGCATGCATGAACGAAAAAAAATAGTTTTGTCATGGAAGGTTATTATCTGCCAGATAAGATCGGAATGGCCAATCTCGAAATCAGTTCAAAGTACAAAAAGAAAATCATGATAGGTCACAATATCATTTATCAGTTTCTATCCAAAGGTATAAAGGTTAACCGAAACTTTTTTTTTTTTTTTTTTTTTGAATTAATATTCGGCCTTTATAAATCGTGAGTATCTTTCAATTCGTATACCAAAAAAATAAAAGTATTATATTTTTGGGGAGTGGGGAATGGTGAGAAGAATTATACTTTATGGAAAGAAAGAAAGAAACTGTAGAACTTTTGAGAAGAATTACATTTTCAAGACAGATTTGGATTTAGGAAATGAGGTGAAATCTTCGATCTTATCTTGGGCTAGTACTACTGGAAAGAGGGTGCGCTTGAACTTTGCAAGTTCAGTCCATAACAACTGGGATGCGCTCTTTGAGTAATTTATTATTTTTTTCTTTTCTTTTCTCTACCTCTGGTAGATTGTAACTCCTCCGTATATTCTTACTTCTAATAAAATCTCTCTTCTGATTAAAAAAAAAAAAAAAGTGGGGAATGGTGAGTCCCATCCAAATGCTATGAGCCTAAAAATTATTATATTTTTGTGTTGTTTAAGGGATGGTACACCAAGAATTAAATTTTCAATTTTAGGTACAAGTTCATAAAAATTATCAAATTTGAGAGCTACCAGTTTAAAAAGTCCGCGAGTAATTTATGAACAAATTGATCTTTCAAACTAGTAGATGAAAACAAACTTTATTTGTAAACAATCTCAAAAATGGACAATGTGAACCGGTGTTAATTTGGTTGTTTGAATTACTAGTTGTAAACAATATTTCCTTTCAAAAAGCAACATGAAAATGACTAAACCACCTAATGAGGCATGAAGGTTGTGATTTTGGCTGAGTGGAAGAAAAGTATAATTGAAAAGTCTTATTCATTGGGTTCTTGATATTCTAAAGAGATTTTATGAACACTTGGAAAGTCAAGATTCCATTTACATGACCTAATTATCATAACCTCTAAGCACTGAACTTGGAACTGATCATGTCAAGATTCTTTCTTTCAACCTAAGATTTCAGGATTGAAAAGTCTATACAGCCGGAACAGCAGGGCCTTGTCCAGATTTGGGACATGACGTGTCACAATCTTAATAGTGAAGAGGGGAATGTCTCTGGCATTGGGATTAATAGTGGGGTGAAGATGGAAATGATAAAAGGTCTGGATTGATTGTCATATATCCGGCCCATGTTAATTATCCGAGTTCTAGAGTTTTCCATGAATAAACAGTTCGGGACAAACCAATTTTAAAACCTATCAAAAGCATTAGCCCTTAATAAGAATAAAGTGATTCCATCTTTGACTAATCCCGCAGCTACTAATGTGTGGAATGTTCATACTGCAGATGTACGGGAGCTGCATTGAATTCATATTGCTCAAGTTGAAACACATGTTCTCAGAATTTTGATAAATTATTCCTCAGTAAATTAATTACTTCGTTAAAATAATAATTTTTGTTGGTCCCAACTAGGCTTGGATAAGCCAAATTTTAACTCGATAGATTAAGAATAATCTCATCTCCCGGTCTTAAATTTGCAAGTACCCAAGAGTAGGCCACTAGGTTTATAGCTTCCGTTGCATTTCTTGTGAAAACAATATCTTTAGATTGTGGTGCATTAACAAAACTCGCCACTTTTTTTCTCGCCAACTCGTATTCAGCTGTGGCCTTGGCAGTCATAAAATGGAGGCCTCGATGCACATTGGCATTATAATTCGAATAATAATCATTTATAGCCTTCAAAACAGGATAGGGTTTCTGAGAAGTCGCTACGTTATCCAGAAACACTAGTTTCTTTCCATTATCAGCCTCTTGATGAAGAATTGACAAATCAAGTTTAGTAATATCCCCAAGTGAAGATTTGAGAAAAACCATTGAAGAAAAATTTCTTTTGAATCCTTTCTGGATTGGTATAGAGGTAAAATTGGCGTTTAGGGTTTTGAGAGAAGAAGGAAATTCTTTGGGAAGTAGAGTTCCCAGTAATGTAGAACGATAATAGAAGATTGAGTTTGAACTCATCATCATCTTCTTTTTCTTCTTTGCCAAATACCTAATTAGACTAAATTTTTTACCTTGTAATATCTTCAGGAAAACAATTGCTTGCCGGAATGAATCGAAGAAACCTGGTTTCTGCTTTATTTTGTTTATAACTACTGTAACCTTATATGTGGGATAAAATCAATTGGGCCAAAGCATGGTTTGTCGTATTTGCCAATTCAGGTCCGGTCCATATCTCTCGAATCGTATCTGTCAGCAACTTTGATATGATCTTATAGAAGCTACTAATAAGGCTGAGCAGTCTGAAGTCTTTAGTTGTCACATAATCTTCTTTCTTTGGAATGAGCTTAAGAATGACCATATTTAACCTCCAATCCAACTTTCCTTTGGTGTAAAATTCATTAATATCAGCCATTACCTTGTCCTTTAAAAAGCTCCAACATGCTCTGAAGAATTTTATGTTATAGCCGTCTGGCCCTGGTGCTTTGTTAGCACAACAATTCTTCATTGAATTTACCACCTCCTCCTCCTAAAAAACTCTTTCCAGATAGCATTGTTATGCATTGACTAAACTTTGAAAGTTTAAACCTTCAAAAGAAGGTGACACAGAATTGTTAGCTGTAAACAGATTAAAATAATATCGTTGAATCTCATATTTTATTGCGTCTTGATTAAAGACATCCATAACATCAATTTCTAACTTCTTGATAAGATTTCTCTCCCTCTTTGCATTTGCGATTCTGTGAAAATAATGGGTGTTCTTATCTCCCTCCTGAAAACCTCTAACCTTAGCTCTTTGGAAAGCCATTCTTGCTCTAGCTAACTTGACTTCATTTAGCTGAGTTAAAAGAATAACCCTTTCTTCAATTTGCAGTCTTGACAAAGCAGCATTCTCTTCACTCAAGTTCAAGGCTCTAATCTTCTCATTTAATTCCTCCTCCTTTTGCTTGACATGCCCAAAAGAAGCTTTGCTCCACGTCTAAATAAAGAACTTCAAATTTTGTAATTTCCTAAAAAGAACATAACTTGGAGTTCCGGAAAAATCCATTGACTTCCACAAAACTTCAACAAGCTAAATAAAGCCAGGATGTTTTAACCAATGATTTTATATTTTGAAGCTAGAGTTACATCTATGCCATTAGATAACTCCAACAACAAGGGATTATGGTCTGAGATTGTTCTTACCAAAGAAGTTTGAGTAGCATTGCTGAATAGTGCATAATAGAGTTCTATCCAATTTGCAAAGAAGTGGCTCATCCTGCTTGTTACTCCAGGTAAAAGATCCTCCATTTTATGGTAAATCCACCATCTCATGCGCAACAATAAAACTATTTAAGAAGGACATAATTTTAGAATCAGCTCCTTGTCTTTTTCTTTCATCATCACTCCGAACAACATTTAAATCTCCCATTACACACCAAGCTTCAGAACACCAGTTTCTAATATAAGCCAAATCATTCCAGAAGTCTTCTCTTAAGTTATAATCACAGGGAGAATAAGCATTCGTCATGATGAATTTAAAGCTATTACTTTTGAATCTGAACAAACATGAAATAGAGTTAACACCAATTCTCTTATCAAGAAGTTCTAAGTAAGCATTATCCCAAATCGTTATCAGACCTCCACTATTACCAGAAGAACCTTGAGAAGGAATAAATTCAAAATCGAAATCAGAATTAAACCACATCTTCCTTACAAACCAAGAAGAGAAGTTTCCAAGTTTTGTTTCCATGTAATGTGCATATAAGGCATTTATGAAGGGCAATCAAATCTCTAACAGCTATTTGCTTATCATAAGCATTGAGCCCTCTGATGTTCTAGTTGATAAATTTATTATTCATCCTCGAGTATTTTTTCCCTTGAAGTAACTTCATTAACCTCAACATCTGCACCCATGGACTCAGTTGAGTTAAAAGAGTCACAGCTGTCCTGCATCTTCTTGTCATCTGCAAGTGCCTTGTATCTGTCTCTATATTTAAATATAATCTCGGTGATGATTGCATTAGCTTCCTTCTCGTCCTTAGTTGCTATACCACCCAATCTGCTGCATAACTCAAATACCAACTTTGAAGTGGAAAAAATCACTTCATTCGAGTCTATATTTTTATTCTGGATATCACCACATTTATAATGATATTATCTTCAACCACCGAGAAAATATTTTCAGATTCTAAAACTTGCAGCTGAGTATCCAGAATCACTGCAGGATCGTTATCAACAACATTGTGTTCAACTGAATTTTCATGCAAGATCACTTGAAAGTCGTTAGGCAAAGCTATGGATGAAAACCTTCTGTCTGCATTAGATTCAAAAAGGTGATTCCTTATTCTAGAAGTAGTAGGAACTTCCCCTCCACTTCTACATACCCTAGATGAAGGAATACCAGGACCACCTAAAATAAGAAACTGATCAGAATTGTTGGGAACTACACCTTCTCGACCAACATTAATCTGAGAATCAACTACTTCAGCAGCCAAAACACCGTCAATAATTTCCAACCTTGAAGATACCTCGTCATTCAATGGAAGAAATTCATTGACAATGCAAGTTGTTACCCCCTTTCTTAACACCCAAGCATTAATAATTGGTACTTACAGGGTCAACTTCCTGACCGCCACTGACAGAAGGAAGATCAGCCTAGGTAATCGGTTTAGATACGCTCAAGTTCTTAGGTTGAAAAACCCAACTGTCCAGATTATCATCTAACTCTTCTGTCGAAGTAAAATCCGATTCCGTGTCATGTATCTGTACCGATATAATCCCTGAAACAGCGTGAGTTGAAAGATTCGAATTTGAATATTTCTGTTTATTGTCAAATTCGATAACCATTCTAACAAGATGACCGCTCCACGGTGGGACGGCCGACCGAAGAAACTGGCGCGAAAGTATCATTTTCCTGACACGGTGTGAAAGTTTCGTTTTCCTGACACGGGATGAAAATATCACTTTTCCTGAAACGGAAAATTAGCCGATGCATAAACCAAAATATGGCTGCATAATGTGTTATGCATCATTTGTGGTGGTTTGCATAATGGCTATGCATTCAATTTTCGAAAATTGTTCCTAAAGTGAAACTATCACTTTTCTTGAAACGGAGGGAGTACGTCGTTTTATTAGTTGCAATAGAAAATAAGTTGATGCATAAACCAAAATATGGCTACATAAAGTATTATGTATCCTTTTGTGTGGTTTGCATAATGGATATACAAACACCTCTGAATTTTTCGTAAAAACTCTAAATTTGATATTATTGTTTGTACTCATTGCGTAGATTTTTTTAATACCATTCAAAAGAGATGAAATTTGTAAAACTCCAAGGCACGGATTTTTAGATATGTTATATTAAAGTTTGGTTGTCAATTATACCCCTAAAAAAATAGGATGCATAAGGAGTTATAGTAATTGGACTAAAAATGAGGGATAATTAGTCCTTTCATTGTTGATTGAATTTTTTTTGGTTACAGACACTAAATCCAATCTTTTTGTGTAAAATTGGAAAAAAAAATCACGCTTCACATTGACACAAAGTCACCATATATAAGGTCCTCCCTCGCTTTGCTCGGTCGGGCCAATTATACTCCCCTAATGTAGCCTTATTTTTAGGTTCGAATTTGAAATCCCATTCGAGCGTAACAACCCATTTTTGATCTCCTTCTTCAACTAAAAGAACTGCCGGAATTAAAAGAACTGCCGGAATTATCGATAAATCTCCTTTGACATAGATTCTGAAAAAATTATGATTATCGGATAGTAATGTGCCATAAGCAATCTCGACAAGACCTCCCAATGACTCCCCTACTGATCAGAAAAGGCTAGAATTCAAATTTTGATGGGGAATACCCCTTATTTTTAGCCATTTGACCAGTTTTGACATTGCTTGAATTGGAATAGTGCTTTACTTAGCGCGGTTGGGTTTTACAGTCCTTCCCTGTACCTTCTCCTTCTCCTTAGACTGCTTGAGCTAAAGCGAAAAATTCATCAAGAGGCTTCCGGTGACTACGTTTTGGGAAAGCATTATAATTGAAGAACAACTCATAAATTTGTAACGGATTTAAGGCACAAGGCATGACAATAGAGTGTGTGATCCGACGAAATCACAACAAAAAGATAGAGTTTCAAGAAAGAAGATGGGATTAAATTTGTAGAGCAATTATGTTACTGAGCTGTGAGGACAAGAAAGGAAGCACGTATCAAGTAGACTAGAACACCTCTGCCATGGTGGGGAGTGCCGACTGAGAAAAACAAAACACCTCTATTATAGGATTGTAAAAGAAAATTTGTGATCCCAAAAACCGATACAACCAATTTATAAAGGGGATACCAGTATCACTTGAGAGTGATACCATTTCATATAATACAAATAAATATTAAGCTATCTTGATCCTTAGATCGCTGAATTGATATCACTCCGCTAATAATTGGCATCCTAACCCTTAATTTTAACATATCCCGACCGTTTATAACTCATGCTAAAAGATTCATGTTAGTGAAAATTATGAAAATGTAAAACCCACGACCGAAGTAGTACATGGGAAAATATTTCACCCTTGAACAATCGTAGATGAAATAATTTGGTCATAAAATTTGGGGTTCTCAGTCCTCATCTTCTTCTTTTTCTTGTTCAAATCAAATTACGAAAATGGAAACCTACTTCTTTTTCCTAAACTTTCCCGTCCAACTCTTGTCTTGAAAACTAATTTTCCCTTTTATGTCTTCTTTTCTTGAAAACCAATTTTCTTCAGGAAACTCTTAAGTATGATTGTTTGTTAATTCAATTTTTTTATTAGATATTGATATTGGTTTATTTGATTTTCGATTTGGAAAAGTGGGTTTGTGATTTTGATTCTTTATTTGATAAACAATTAGAGAAGAAGATCGCAGTTTGTTTGTACCTGAAGATGAGACCTTTAACAATTTGATAAACAATTAGATTTGAAGATTGTAAATCGATCGATTCCACTCGAAGATTATGTAGTAATGATGGTGTTACCGGTGATAGTAATGATTGGGGTTATGGTGTTGGTCATGGTTCTGATGGTGTGGTAATGGTGGCGGCGCTGCTGCTGCTGCTACTGCTTGTGTAGGTGAAGCAATGAGGAGGTGGTTCTGGTGGTGGTGATTTAGTGTTGTTGGCGTGTGTTTTTTTTTTTTTTTTTGGGTTAACAGAGTACTTTGCGGAGGTGGCGGCGGTGTTCGAAGTGCCGGCTGTGCTGTAGCAGTGGCGGTGGAGAAGTAGGTGATGGATGCAGTTGAGGTGGTGGTGAAGACATGGAGGGATAACGTAGGTTTGAAGGTGATGTGGAAAGTTGTATCCACAACGGCACCACTGCTAGTAGTTGTGGAGATGGTACTGAATTGTAGACATGGTGGTTGTTGGGGCTGATTTTAGGGTTTACGGTCTTTTGGATTAGTGATGCGGAGAAGATACCGTACCAAAATCCTTTTTGGATTAGTGAGACTCAGAATTCCACCAAATTTCATTCATGTGATTCAAATAATAATTCCAATCAATTATAGCTCAAATATTAAAAATATGGACTCTTATCTTTGCCAAAGTAGATCTTTGAAAAGCAATGACTATAAATCAAAAGCATGATGTATCAATAATACATTGACCAATCATACATCATTAAACAATATAACACCCATTCAATAAAAATCATAAATCAATTAAAAATCAATACAAATAGTCATCAAAGAATTATTAGAGACATGGCTCTTAGTGGTGAAAACATGCTCAAAAGATAGAGACATGGCTCAAAAAGTGTTTTTATTGAAGGAGAATAATAATACAGCGAATCTGCAACGCTTTTCTGGAGTTACAGAAATCACCGATACAACTGTAGTGCTGTTAATAAACGATAAATCGGTTTTGCTGTTGAAGAATGACACTCGTCTGCGACGGTTCTCTGTGGGTCGATGTTCTTCGTGTTCTTCAGCTCTGCAGCAGCAGAAACAGCAGCAGTAGCGGCCTGTAAACCTCTGATACTCGCCTCCTCAAGCCTTCTCAGCCCCCCAAACTCTCGACACCCCTTATATGACCCAACCAATCTATTTATATAAAAAAGACCGATTAAATCTCTCCAAAATCTTCCAAAATCTCTTTCTTTCTCTTCACGGAAAAGTTGCGGCAATTTCTTGTTTTAGAATTTCCACGTATATCTGAGCTTTACTTTTGATTCTAAACTCTTCCTTAGATAGATATCAAGCTTTGGGAAGAAAATCTTGCCGTTAATCTCTCTAAAATTTCTTAAAATCGGTCGCACACGTGACTTTCCATATTTTGCTGTTGAGATAAAAATCCGTCGATTGAGCCCAGTTTAATCGATTTCAACACCCATGTTAGATTCCTAGACCCATAAGGAGTCTATCCTATGAAAATCAGAGGTTTAATCGTCTTCAAACTCCTCCAAATCACGATCACCAACAGAAACATGCTTTATGTATTCCCGCCAAATTTCTTTTTGAATTTGAGAAGATGACCTCCCCCTATCCAGTCCCGTTCTGTGTTTAGTAGCTGCTTGGAAATGGGTTACCCCTTATCCAAAATGAGAGTCCGAATAGCAAATGTCCTCCTAGATATCTTTAACAACTTTTCGAGCCAATTTTGCCGCAAAAGCCTATTTCTCCAAAAACACCTACAAAAGGATAAAATACCAAAATTAGTACAAAAATGGGTACTAACAGTATACACAAAAGTGATGAAAATAGACACATAAATGCATCTATCAACGTACCATATAGAAATTGCACACAGAAATATTTGATTTTTTTTTATCAAATTTGTTAGGGTCACTACTCAAAAATGGAGTGTGACTACTCTTCTTTTTTTGGGTGGATATTTGAAGTAATTTTGAGTCACCCCTTATCTAAAAAAATTTAATACCAAATTTACCCTTGGTGATTAAATAAGTTAGTGTAATGATTAGTGAGTTAATTAATGATTAGTGAGATTAAATTAATAAGTTGATTTTTTTCAAAAGAACAATTATTGAGAGGGAGAAGAAGAAGATGAAGATGAGGGTTTTGGAAGAAAAAAAGTTAGATCTTTTTCTTTAAGAGCCACAACAAGAGTATGATGTTTTGGGTACTCACGGATACTTCAAATTTAGTTAATGGTGCTTGAATTAGCCAAAACATTTCTAAAAATGAACAATTTACAAATTGATTTTGGTTTGGTTAATAAAGATCGGCTACGACATCTGAAGAACATGTAGACGAACTCATCTGCAAGTGTAGTTCGGCTAATGTTTCTGAAAACACAGGTAGCCGAACTCAGCTTTAATGGAGTTTTTTCTTTTAGAGAAAAGTTCGGTTAGGAGAAGAAATTGCGACGTAACCGAACTAGGAGTTCGGCTATGAAAAAAATTGCGACATAACCGAACTCAATATATAGGTTTTCAGAGTAAAGTTCGGTTAGGAGAAAAATTGCAGCATAACCGAACTTTTTGCGACGTAACCGGTGACCAAACCGAACTAAAAGTTCGGTTGAGACATTTTTTTTGTTACGTTACCGAACTTTTCTCTGAAAAAAGAAAAACCTCAATTAAAGTTGAGTTCGGCTAGTTCGACAAAGTTTTTCACATAATTCCTAGCCGAACTTCTCTCTGCAACTTCCATTTTCAACTCATTTTGACGATTACTTTTCATTTTCTCAACCAAACACGAATGACAAGTAATGGGTTTGTTATAATTTTGATTTTGATTTTGTTTTGTTAATGATTTAAATTAAGCTATATATAGAGGTGGCGGCGGTGGTGGTTTGAGGTGGGGGTTGTGGTGGTGGTCGGTGGTGATGCGAGGAGGTGGTTATATATATATAGGTGGTGGTGATTGGAGGAGGTGGTTATATATATATGTTAAGGGTAGGTTAGTCATTTCCACACTTTAGGACACCCCTTATAACTATAGGGTAGATATTCTTATCACTTAGTAGTCTCCCACCATTTTTGAGTAGTGCCCAAAAAAATCGTTCGAAAAGGGACTCCCTTCGGGCCTTCCGGAAGGCCCAATTACTTATAAATGAGGATTCAATTTCTTATACTCCATTTCTTGTCCCTCAAACGTATGCATCTTGATTGACAAAACCAAACTGATAATCAACGTATGTCCATTAGAACCCAATATACAGTATGACCCCAAACATGGATATAGTGCTCATTGATCGGAATCATTATATTGAAAGAAAATATATGGTATTTCTAGAAAAAAATATTCGTTGGCTATTCTTTTTCCATTTGTTTTCTATATATTACATCAAATTCAAAGAAATAATTATTCGGAAAGTTTAGGCATACAATGTTTGAACACCATTGATATCATCGGAAGCTAGTTGCCTCTTAGTATCCCCATGTCCAATAGTCGGAAACATGATGGCCTCCTCATCAGAAGTATGTCCTAACCCTAAAATATGTCCAATTTCATGAAGAGTAACTGATTCTAAATCAATCTCATCCGATGCTGGATCAGTACCCCAATTCTCATCTGCGTCATAATGAAGTCTTCCATCTGTTGGATGAAAAGCATGTGCAACGATTTTCCCTCCCGCCCCATCAAAAGGATGACCATCACCATGAGCACCTCTGCGAAAGCCTATAAAGATATCAGCATGTTAACCTTCACCCAACACCCTAAACTGAAAATGACTCACAGCTGCCCATGTTGCGAAAGCTCGCGCACAAACAGAACTTAGGGTCTGCACATCTATTTCTGTTTCAGTGCCATCAAGGGTGAATTTGTAAGTTTGTATTTGGAAGGTGGCCATTTAGGTTTCCAGTGTTTCCACTTTGCTTGCTGTTGCAAAGGTGATGGCCGAGATTGGTGATGGATGTCCCTCCGAAGAGACTCTTGAGGCATGGGGGGGTAGTTTCGTTCTGCCGCGGTTGTTGAGTTTCAACATGAGCTGGATTGAGGAGTTGTTCAAGCCGGAGAGATTGCTGATTTGAAAGAAGAAATTAAGGCAGAGGCGCAAAAGCTGAAAGATCAGCAGAAGGAGCAGATTCGTCTAGCTGCCGAGGCGTCCAAAATTGTTGTAGACATTGCAGAGACCTCGATGAAGCTAAGCTCGAAGCAAAAGGAGTTGACCTAAAAGGAACTCGAGCAAGCAAGCTTTTCTTAAAATGATTTGTGTTATCTTTCGTTTTGTTTTCTTCTCCTTTATGAGTGTTATGTGTTTTGAAAGAAAAAAGTTTATTGTGTCCGTATTTGCTTGTGTCATTCTAGGTATGTTATTAAGGTTTCCCTTTCTTCTCTTCTTTGTTTTGGGTATTGCCGTTTGCGAATCCCAAAGATATGAATGTCTCGATCTTGAAATTGTGTCGACATTATAAAATAGGATTTACCCTTTCATATTTGTGTAATCACCTTTTTTTTTTTTTTTTTTTTTTTTTTGTCTCTGTTAGGCGCGCTTATGTCGACCTGTGTTTGGCTGGCCTCAAAAGTAGCAATGCTTTCTAAACTGATCATTGTGTTGCAGATGGCTCTTGATTATTTCGAGCTTGTTGCAGCTGAAAATCACGAATGGATTCGGAAATGTTCATGACGAAGGCATGGTGAACAAAGACAATTGCGGAATTAGAAATGGATAAACTGCCTTATTCGCAAGTCACAACGGACAAAGGTTTCTTTCCTTATTTAGGATATTAATACATCTATGCATCATTTGAGATGTGCTTTAGCTCAAGCTCGATATTAGATAATCTTGTGTGTCTAGTTCCTTAGGTTTTGTTTGTTTGTTGGGTTTTTTTTATGTTTGTGGGATTTCAAGACCCACAACTATTGGAGTGAATCGTGGTTTGTAGCTTCGGAGCTTAACTTGTTGTTTTGAGATTTATCTCCCACTTGGTGGTACATAAACTTTATGTGTTGCATCTTTGTTGTAAGTTAAATGTTGATGTATGTCATTAGGTTCGGGTCCTTTTCATTTCAAATTGCAGTCTCGAAGCTTACACCCTTCTTAGACCTAAGTCATATCCGATGTTACATACATCTTTTGTATGAGCTTGGTTTCGGTGTATAAAATTGGACATAGGTCCCTTTTGTTATAAATTGCAGCCTTAAGGCTTTGCAACTATTTTTAGACCCGGATCATATCCGATGTTATATACATCTTTTGTATGAGTTTGGTTTCGGTGTATAAAATTGGACTTAGGTCCTTTTCGTTTCTGATTTTAGCCTCGAGGCATTGCACCTTCCTTAGACTGAAGTCATATCCGATGTTGTATTCATCTTTCGTATGATCTTAGTCTTGGTGTATATAATCGGATCCAAATCCCTCCCGAATTGAATTTTCATGGGATAGAACTTGTCCATTTGTTAGTCATTTCGTACCTTGTTTGGTATTTTAGTATACCTTCGGAAGGATAATAGAGGAAAATTAAATAGAAAGAGGTAAAACCTTTTATTAAGTGGCATTGTTGCTTACATAAGTTAGTGTATCGTCATTTGTTCATGTTTGGGTACTCATGTTAACCCCATGCATTCCCCTCATTTTCGGGTTTTTACCTAGAGGTCTTATTGGATTCCTGGGCTCAACATTTGTACACGTATCCCCCATCCAGGCGTGTGATCTTTCAGAATTGTCGTCGTTTGTCCTTGTGGACTTTTGCTCGCTTAGTTGGGGTGTTTTCAGTCGGATTAGCATACATAGTCTCTCAATCAGGGATTGGAGTGGAATGGATATGAGTGACTATTTCACTTGGTTCACTGAGTCCATTGTAGAAGGCTGCTTCGGTCATATGCGCTTCCTTGGTTGTAAAGGAATCGAATGAGGCTGAGACTTGTTTCTCTTTTCCTTTTAAGATAAACTTGATACACTGGTGGTAGGTAAAGGGTACAATCCCGTGCTTGTGTTACCATGGTCTGCCTAAGAGCAAATGATAAGCCGGGTGGACATCCATGACATAGAAAGGTTCACTAGCTCGGATAGGACCCATTTGAATTTCTAGTTTGATGGTTCCGATTGTTTGTTATGTGAGGCCACCGAAGCCTTGAATTCGAGTAGCAAATTTGTTGATATCTTCTTCTTGATTCTGATGCTTTCTGCAATATGTAGTGGGATCAAATTAAGTGATGCCCCGGTATCCACAAAAGCTCTCTTGAATTTATATTTACGGATCCCCGCGGTGACATATAGTGGTCGTGTGTGATCACAGTCCACTGTTCGATATTTTTCCGAAAAAGTGATGACGTCTGTGGGCAGTAGATATTCGCGGTCAATGTATTGATGTACTCATTCATTTGTTGCGATTTTGGTTAGTGTGACTGCGGCAATTTTACGCTGCTCGGCTGTGAAGTTTAGTGTGTCAAAGAAGTTTTCGAAAAGTGGTTTCTGTGCTACTATGGCTACGATATACTCATAATTGTCCACTTCGTAGACAATGCAAATTTTATCAGTCGCATGGTCGATCTTTTTATGAAAGTGACAATATCTGGCATGTCACTTGTCTTGTTCATACGGTTCTTTTACTGGAGGTGGAAGAGTCTTATCGCCGTCTTTTCTCCAATCTTCCAAAAGTTCGATAACAGTTTCTAATGTACATGGAAAGTCAGGTGGCTCCACAATTTCGTCGGATGTATCGTTGCCCCTTTTATATCCCTTTCCTTCTCTGAAACTTGCTGATCTCTTGCCTTCTCCGATGTTACCTTCTTCCTTAGCGTAAGCTACTGAGTGTCGCCGTTGTTTGGTGCTTGATTCTGCCGCATCATCGGCCCGGGAACATGCATCTTCGAAGTCTGCAAAGGTTTCCAATTTGACAGTTCACAGAATAAAGATGAGTTCCGAAGGCAACCGAGTGATGCCGATCTTGACAAGCTTTTTTTCTAGGATTTTAACACTGCTGCGTAGACATTCCGCCCGGAAGCTTATCGCGAAGTCTAAGTATTTGCTGCCTGCTTTGTATTTATGGTTGCAGATATCCGAAATTGTGAGTTACTTTTGTCAGGAATAAAACTTTTTCATAAATTGATTGCGCATATCGTTCCAAGATGAGACACTATTTTCTTCCAACCCCACGAACCATATAAAGACTGAACTAGTAAGTGACTTACCAAACTCCCTCAAACAAATGGAATCATTTGTGGCATGCTCATTCAGACTCATGAGAAAACGAAAGACATGTTCCGTTGCATTTTGGGAACCGTCAAAAAGTTGAAACTTGGGTTGCTTATATGTTAATGGCATGGATTTTTCTAGCGATCCTTAGGTGAACGGAGATTGCATAGTATAGTTTGTTGTAGGTGGAGATAGGCCATAGCGTTGTTCGAGGTATTTAGCAATGTGTTCTTCAGCTAACACGACATGATCTTACTATTTACTGTGTTTTCTATATGAATTACGAGAGCCTTCTTTGGGTGCTCGAAAGGTGCACGATGACTCACTACGTTGGGGATTTGGCCTGGAGGATAAGATCCGCCTGCCAAAAGAGTCTCGTTGGGTTCTGCTTTGTAATAGAAGGGGATGTTGTGGTACCCCGAAGGGTCAGGATCCTCGTCCCCTCCTTCAGGTTAAAGTTCTGCTAGCCTATCCCTTAAGACCAACCTCCTTTTGTCAGAATCGACCAATTCCCAACGCATCTGTTGTATCTCGAGTTGTTGTGAGGTGAATAAAAGTTGTTTGTGTGTCCCTGCTTGTACACTTGTTCTATCTGGCCCGGTCTGTGTTTGCGGAATTTCCTTGACTTGTCTTGGTACATCTCCGGATGCATTCGGCTGTCCCACTCTTA
Source organism: Papaver atlanticum (assembly GCA_023531105.1). Taxonomy (NCBI): domain Eukaryota; kingdom Viridiplantae; phylum Streptophyta; class Magnoliopsida; order Ranunculales; family Papaveraceae; genus Papaver; species Papaver atlanticum. Next base: position 652,364 of record JAJJMB010006973.1, on the reverse strand, counting down.
TCAATAGATTTAGACGCTGTGTTCCTGAGTTTTCTATTGTATGCATTCCGAACTCAAGATTCACTTGCTGATTCTGTGACCCATCGGGCCCCGAGGTTGGCATCGTTCCTTCGATGTTCTTAGCGGGAGCAGATCTCGATCCTATGATATTAAAATTTTCTGTGACCGATGACTCAATCAGTTTGTTTTAGTAGTGGTATTGAAGACTAGTCCCCAGTGAAGTCGCCAGATGTAAACACCCTTAAATTATCATAAGGTTATGAGGAGTCTAATCCCAATACACATTACAATTCTATGAAAAGCTCTATCTCTCTCTGAAAGATCGCTCTACTTTTATAAGAAAAGCCCGATATGGAAATATCGTACACGTGTACCCTAATACCTTTTCTGATAAGTCTTTTGTCATTAGCCGTACACATGCACTATTATAGCTGGGGTTATTTAGGCAACCACTAATCATCTTCCAAGGGCAGCCCACCTATGCCATGTCATCGTTGATGGTGATCTCGTCTTGACACGTCATCATCAATGGTGGCTTCGGCTGGACATCGCCCGAAGCCCCCATTCTGGTATCCATGGCTCTGACCGAATTCATGTGTTTAGAATATTCTTGTTGACTATATCGACATGCATTTTAATATATCTTTCTTACACATAGGCTTCATGTGTTTGTATATTAGTGTAGCACCTCACCAGAGTACTTTATTAGTTTAACAAAAATTTGATTTTTGGATTCATGTGCATGTGTTTGTTGCATATATAGGTCATCGACTTTTTTTTTTTTTTTTTGGTAAAGAACAGGGAAACAAAGAAACCTTAAGAGGTTATGATTCCTAGTTGAGACATGAGATCTCTAGGAATTTGATCTAGTGTCCATTTGGAGTGGACCTTATTGGATTTTTTTTTTTTTTTTTTGGTAAAGAACAGGGAAACACAGAAACCTTAAGAGGTTATGATTCCTAGTTGAGACATGAGATCTCTAGGAATTTAATCTAGTGTCCATTTGGAGTGGACCTTGTTGGACAATGCATATGCAGCAAGAGTATGGGCCGTTTTATTGGCACTCTTGGGAACATAGTTGAATTGAACTCCTTCCACAGACCTGCTAAGCATCTTAATGTTGTCAACAAATATCCAGATTCTCCATTGGGAAGATTGAATTTCTCCATTGAGAGTTTTCACCACCACTTGACATTATCCTTCAATAATTACTGATTCCAGACCAAGCCAGATTGCAATTTCAATAGCCAAAACAAATCCGTCAGCCTCTGTTACTATTGGAGTATCTGTAACTCCTAATCTTGTCCTAATCCCGTAGCATTTTCCTTCATGATTTCTAGCAATTGCTGCAGAAGAAAATTGCCCATTTTTAATAGCCGCATCAATATTGATTTTGAGGAAGTCTGGTGGTGGTGGTGTCCACAAGAGCGTAGGTGAGTTATCGGATTCTCGGGGTTGAGCTTCACCTTCAGTTTCTGTGATTTCTTCGAATCCAAATTAAAGGTTGAACCAGTATCCAGCAATTTTTAGAATCTCATGAACTTGTAATTGTTTCTTCTCGAAGACTATACTGTTTCTTGCTTTCCACAATGCCCAGCAGATCGCAGTTCCCATAGCAAAAGTGTAATCTCTATCCTGAGTTGTAAGCCATTGCTTTAGTAATGTCCTGATTAACTTTGATCCGTAAACCAAGAGGTGAAGCAAACCATACCATTTGAGCCATGTTGCAATGAATAAGCAGATGATTAATGTTTTCTTCTTGACTGTTACAAGCTCTGCATATCGGGTCTACACCTTCCACAAACTTCCCAATTCTCTGCAGCACTCCGAGTCCTCTATGTATTGCTCTCCATAAAAAGAGTTTCAGTTTTGGCGCCGTGTTTCCGACCGTCCAAAACGTTTTCCAAGGGAAGGTCTCCTGTCCAATTGCTGAAGATTCTCCTACTCGTTTTAAACGTAGTTTTTGGAATGATTGAGGAGTGAACTTGATGTGGGGAGTTAATTTCCAAATAAGTCTATCATCGTCTTCCTTGTTGATGTATATATCTTTGATCTATGTAGTAGTAAACTGGTCAAAAATGTTTTCAATGATGTTTGTTTGCCATTCATTTGTTGTCGGATTGATGAGTTGCTGAACTGTGGTGAGATCTTCAGAAATCACTGCATCGCCAGGGATAGTATGATCTTGAATTGAGGGGATCCACGGATTATCTCTAATATTTATATTCTTTCCATTCTCGACCAGCCAAATACACACTTTCTTGAGTTGAGTCTGCTTTCTAGGATAGTAGCCCAAGTTGTGGAGCACTTTTTAGTTTTGCTGATAGACCAGAAAGACCTGTTTCTGAGATATTTAGCTCTTAGGATACAACTCCATGGTGAAGTAGTATCATTTAAGAATCTCCAAGCCAGTTTGGACACTAATGCTTCATTTAGGTCAGATAACGAGCGTATCCCCAATCCTCCTTTATCTTTTGGGATGTTGAACCACTCCCATCTTAGAAAATGCATCTTCCGTCTGTCTTTCGTGTCCCCCTACCAGAAGTCTCTCATTATCTTGGTAAGTTTGTTCAAGACAGCTTTAGGGATGATGGCGCAGGACATGTAATAAACCGGAATCAAGGCCAGGACTTGTTGAATTAGAATCACTTTGCCAGCATGAGAAAGAGAGTATCTCTTCCATCCAGCGAGTCTATTTCCAAACTTTTCTTCAAGGAAGTTGAAGTTTGAAGTTCTACTTCCTTCTGTATTATTTTCAGTCCCAAATACTTTTCATCCTTTGTCATTCTACAAACTCCCAACTCCGCAATTATGGCTTCAATTCTGTCATCATCAATTTTTTTAATAAAGCAGATGGAAGATTTATTGTAGTTTACCAACTATCCTGAGACACTGTAGTATTCTTGGAGAATAGTAGAGACTGTTGAGATGGTGTTGGTGTCTACCCTTCCAAATAACATTAAATCGTTAGCGAACATAATGTGACTGACACTCGGAGCATACCTGTTGAGTTTGTAGCCACTGTATAGCCCATCCCTCTCCATCCTATTGATGATGTTAGAAAGAGTCTGTGAGCATATGATAAACAGGTATGGTGATAGAGGGCAACCTTGACGAATACCTCTCTCCCCATTGGAAAATCCTTCCGGTTGTCCAATTAAAAGAATGGAGAAAGTTGTAGTAGATACAAAGTTCATGATCAAGCTGTGGGTTCTGTCCTTGATACCAAAGTTCTGTCCAATCAACCCTGTTATATGCTTTGCTCATAATCCAGCTTTAATGCGAAAGCGCCTTGGTTGGATTCTGATGTCTGCATGGAATGAAATAGCTCTTTTGCAACCATTATGTTGTCTAGAATTTGTCGTCCCGGGACAAAAGCTGATTGAGTTTTTTCAATGAAGTTTTCCAGAGATGAGCTGAGTCTTCTGGTTAGTATTTTGGTAACCACTTTGTATAGGACATTACAAAGTGCTATTAGACGATAATCAGCAGCTGTGGACGAATTCTTTTTCTTTGGGATGAGAGCTAAATAGGTATGGTTTAAACCAGTCGGGAGAGAAGAATTTCTAAAGCAGTTCTGTATCAGAGAGATAATTTCCGGTCCAATTATGTCCCAACACTTTTTCCAAAACAATGCAGGGTACCCGTCTGGACCCGAGGACTTTAGAGAGCCCATTTTCTTTATCACCTTGAATATTTCTTCCACAGATGGGATTGCACAAAGGGATATATTATCAGTAGTTGAGATCCTGTTAGGGTTTTCAACAGAAAAGCTAGAAGAGCGGACATTAATATATTTAGAAAACATGTTATGATAGTCTTTAATTTTATCATGTTCAGAGATCCATTCATCATTTTTGTTTAGGCCTAAACTACACTACGGGTCATCGACTTAGTGAGGTGCTAAACGAGTATAAGACTTGTCCGACTATCTTCTTGACTAGTGTAGGCCCGTAGGGCTTTCGGAACAGATACAACCTATACAATAGATATTTTAGGGTTTGTTCTAGATTTTTCAAAAGATATCCGATTACTCTTGAAATCCTTGTTTGCTCTTAATTTTAATGGAGAATTTTGACATTCTCCAAGTAGAAATTAAACTAGAGATTCTAAAATGATTACCTATAGATCGGTATGCAAAGAGTGGAAAAAATTTGTGTATCATCCTCTTGTAGATTATGGTAAGTTCATGTTCTTTTACATCTACCTTCCCATGGAAATATATATGTTGTCTCACCCATGGAATTGCTTCTATTGCTTTGTACGTATAGTTAAAGAAACCGTAGTTGAGATGGGAAAGATGTTCAAGGAGCTAGAACTAACTGGAGATGAAGAAGAAGAATTTCAGGTAATCACTTATTAATCTAATTCTAAGGATTTTCTGCTCATGTTTGTATTCAGTTTTTACAGAATAATAATGCAATTCAGAAACTTTGTGGATGGACAAGCGTGAAGTTGTGAAGATTACTGAGGAATCTGCAGGAGTTACTGTTGCAGCTGCATCAGATGCAGCAGATGCAAATATCATTAAAGCTATAAGGTGTACAACTTCAGGTAAAAATACCTATGAACAATTGGCCTGGTATATGCAGAATATCACCTACGAAACTCCAGAAGGTTATGATGATTGAAGTTTGTGTTTTGCTTGATAGTTGATATTGATAACCCTGATGGAATTTAGTAATCAGCTCCCTTGGTTTTTTATTGATTCATTTTACGGAGATCGCGCAAAAGTAAACATTGAGGAGGTGTTATTTATATATGTTTGGTAGAAACCTGAAATTGTTTTATTGGATTTTTTAAAACTTGAAATTACTTTGGTTAAGAATGGTATTTAACTTATTTGCTGCAAAACTGTTGCGCTTACGTTTTGAGAACAAAAATGGGAGGATATTATTGTTCTTCACTGTTGCTTTTTAGAAGCAGCTGCTTTCGAGATGTATTCTTGTTAATACGGATTAGTGGGGAAGAAGTGGAGCATTGGGTTATTTCTTACTGAACAAATTAAACCGACATAAGTTTGTGTTATATATAGGATTCAACCATTCTCATGTCACATTATACAAGGTTCTCGATTAAGCTGCTTATGAATGTACTTTCTGTAGTAAGTTTATCGCATACATATGAATGTAAGCATTCAATTTTGGTAGATCATGGTGGGAAGGACAGGATCACTTGGAGGTTCGCTAAACTGGGAGGTCAATACATAATCATTTCAGAAACTCTTATGTGAGTCTGGAGATCAGTCCTCTACTAGCACTGTTGATAATTTTCCATTGAAAAGAATGTGGCAGGCTAAAGATATTGCTCTAAAAGTTGTCGTCTTTTGGCGACCGGTTCATAATGGTCTAGGTTGTAAGGTATCTATTCACAAGGTGTTGCAGCACGTTGATCCTGCTTGATGTTGTTGTTCTGAAAAGGACGAGGACTTGGATAACTTGTTTAGTTGTTTATCAGCTGATCCAGAGTCAGAGCTATCTTTCTTAAAGATCTTTGACAAAAACAACACTCTAATACAGTCGATGCATCTTAGAGTGTTGTTAATTCCATAATATGGAATTGTTAATTTTGTGTCTTGTTTTCCCCTCCTTGTTCACTAATATCATAGCATAAACTTTTGACTTTTGACACTAAGATGAAAAACCCAAGTCAGGTTCTTAGGGAGTCACTAAGTGGTCTGGTGGTTGGCATACTCCCTCTCACTACGGAGGTAGGTGTACGAACCCTATAATTGCTGAAATCTACTCTGATTTAAAAAAGAAGAAGGAAAGGTTCTTAATTTGTTTCCCTATTCCAATGCTCAATTGAGTGTTTTTTGTTGACTGTCTATACCCTACAATGGCTAAGAGTGGCAAACACTATGCATGGTGCATATGATATAGCTGCAGCATAGAATTATTTTGTAGTCTAGGGACCACCAATCGAGGGCATAAAAAAAATCTTACTGTGATTTTATTTATTTATTTATGTATTCTTCATTTATTATTTGTATATGGTTATGATTAGATTCAAATAAGGATTATTTAACGTTTGGAACCAAGTAAATGTCCAACACCTGGCTTTGGTACCCAATATTTGAAATATTAAGGGTTTTTGGTTTGACCTAGTTAATTTTGACTTTCTATTTTATCATTCTTCTATTATGGGTAATAATTGTTCTTTTATTCATCTACCCTTAGACTTGTATACATTTCACGATAGAAATCAAAATTTAACAAAACATAATTAATGAAACAACACAGTAGCCTGATGACCATCGTCATCCACCACCACAACACCAATCCAGATCCCTACGGTTCAAATTAGGTTCTCTCCAAAAAAATAAAAAATAAATAAATAAATCTTGGTATCGCTATTGCTTTATTGGTTTTTTAGGTAAGGGTTGTCGCAAACTCCACCGCCGACGCCGACGCCGACCACCACCACCCTAAAGCAATCTATATTCTTACCTGCATCACTATTACTTTTATGTGTTTTTGAAGAAATGATGATTACAATTAGTATAACAAAGTAACATCCGCATCTGGGTCTTTCTCAAAATTTCTTTTACATCTAATCCTGATGAAAAAAGATGCAGCAGCATCATAAAACTATGAAGCTTCAAAATGGATGCAAAGGTAATCAAATCTATACCAACCGTAATCTATTCACAGAGTAATTGCATTCTTTTCTGGGTTTGTTTTAGATTTTTATTTAATGTTGAATTTTAGGGTTTTATGGGAAATGATTAATCTGATTAATCATGGTTGAAAGAAATCCTATTTCACGATTTTGGAATTTTGGGGAAAATGGATTTGGGGTTGGGTTTGACTATGGTGGGAAATAATTGGATAATGATTTGATTATGATGGAAAAAGAAGATGGCATGAAGGAGAATGGTGATGATAGATTTGAGTTTGAAGAAAGAGTTATTTAACGTTTGGTACCCATCAAATGTTTAACACCTAGCTTTGGTACCCAATATTTGCAATATTATCGGTTGGTACCTTGATCGGTCAGAGACCGTCAAATGAAGCCATTGGCTTAACAAACTGTTAATTGAAATTAATACAAACGAAATAAACAAAAATCCGAATTTATATATATAGGAAAACCTTTCTCTCCCCCCGTTACTTCCTCTTCATCCGTTAATTCCAAGAGAATGATTAATCATAGTTTTAATCTTAACATTCTTAGAAAAAGTTAATCTGTGCTAAATGATTAGCTTTCAATTTCACATTACCAACTCAAATATTTAGTTTCACATTAACCAAACCCACTTCGTACAATCAGTGCACTAAGGAAAATAGCAACATGGAAACAAAAACCGTTAAATCACAACTCCTCAATCGATCTCTCGAATCATCAAACTCAAAGAAAAATTGGGAATGAAATTCCCTACCTCAATAGTTGATCCCCTAAGAAGCAAATTCTAACATCAGTTTTATCTCAATTTGACCCACCATATAGAAACCCTGGAGTAGATTAATCATGAAAGCTCCAGTTTCAATCTCTGATTTCGTTCCTTCCATTAGTCTCATATTAATTCTCTCAATTTGAAATCAAACCCACTTTTCGAAATTGCTCCCATTGAAAGATAAAATCAATCATAACTCTTAAATCTAACAAATAAAAACAAATAAAGTTTAGGGATTTTAGTAGGGTTTTAAAAACATAACAAAAGAAGAAGAACAGGGGATGAAATCCTAAGAATTCGATCTTTTTCTTTTTGTAACTTACATAATAACTTTTTTATCTTAAGATGACGACACAAGCAGAGATATTGAGAAAGAGGGAGAGAAGAAGAGGAAGAAAGAGCGAGGCGATAACCCAGAGAAGAGGAAGGAACGGGGGACGAAAGAAAAATGTTTTCCTTAATATATAAATATATAAATTCATTTTTTTTAAAAATTTTTTGTACTAGCATCTTTTCGGATGACTATACCCAAGTAGATCTAACGATTATAAAACTACTAACATTCAAGATTCAAAGATAAACAAGATATAAAGAACATGAAAGTAAAGATGAACACAAGCATATAACGTGGTTCGGCCATTGAGACCTACATCCACGGGAAAGAAACTATCTTCTTTATTGATTAAGGTCTTACCCTTGAAAGAGTTAAAAATACCACTTAGACTTCCTACTCTCTCTTTCTCTAAATCTCTCTCTAGAATTCTCCGTAGAAAGACCATCTAAAATTACATATCCATTTTCTTATACATGGACTTGTATTTATAGACAGACTGGACTCGTGAAGGTGTGACTCAATCTCGCCGAGCTGGTGGAGCTGTCGTACATCTCATCATTATTTCGGACGAACTCTTTACTTTTCCTCGTGTTGTCTTGCTCGGTTCTCCTTCAGAATTGTCTCACCTTGTGCACTATCGTATTGCCCCTCCTTGAAGGGCATCGTACTGCACCATCTTCGGGTCATATTACGGATCGTCCGAGCCTTCTGATGCGATGTACCTTAGCCCACGCCTCTTCTGATCCTTCATTAAATGCATTCCTTCTTTCTAGACTTGACCGTCTGAGTTGATTAGACCACTCCTTACACGCGTCATACATGTAGTCTTGCAGCAGGCATCTCGATTCAGACGAAATCACCTTTTAAAGTATGATTCGATATTTTTATCTTATCATCTTATTATGAGATCACCTCTTGAGATGTTGACACGTGGCGATCGGGTATTTTACCCTCACAATTTGTTTTTTTTATTAAATAAAGAGTATTACATTAACTAGTTGTAAGCCTAACAAGCTAAGCTCCAACAACATACTACTACATTAATTGAGCCTCATGGGTAACCTAGCCAAGGGAGCCGAAGAGGATGGAGGGTTAAGATTGTGTCACAATGGGGCAAACTAACTCTACCTTCAATGTTAATTTCTGCAATATTACGTCATTGGGGGCTCGAACCTGGGACCTTCCGGAACGCATGAAACTTTGGGGAACGGGGATGACCAGCTGACCTAGGTACCCGTTTTTATTAATTTTAATTATTAATGTTGTTTTTATTAATTTTAATTATTCAAGTAACGGTTTGTTAAGTCAATGGCTTCATTTGATGGTCTCTAACCGGTCAAGGTACCAACCGATAATATTTAAAATATTGGGTACCAAAACTAGGTGTTGGACATTTGCTGGGTACCAACCGTTAAATAACCCTCGAAGAAATTGGTCAATTGGTTATCGGAGTTGAAGAAAGAGGAAGAAATTGAAAGTACATGAATATTTGGAAGGAATTGAAAACGGGTTGAGGTTTCTCCAAACGAAAAAGTGAAAGGAAAGTTTTTTTTTTATCCTTGCTGCAAACAATACGGAAGGGATGGAGTCGTGAAAGATAGATTTTCTGTTACAGTACGTAGAAGATGGAGTTGTGGTGGGAAAGGGTAAATAGCGGGAGATTAATTGTTTTAGGATTTAAATTATATTTATTAACAGAAAATAATAAGGGTTATTTAACGTTTGGTACCCAATAAATGTCGAAGACCTAGCTTTGGTACCCGACATTTGAAATATTATCAATTGGTCAAAGTACCAATGATTGACTGTTAAATACTTTGGTTGACTAAATTATATATTTTCTTTTGTAATTTTTTTTTAAAATAAAATTAGTTTGACGAGTTTACCCCTAATAAAAACCGTCTTCTTCCTCTTTCTCGCTCTTTTCTCTGTTACAGTCAACTAAGTAGCAATAATTTGAGTACTGCAAATAGGCGTGAGCGGGGGTATGGTATAAATCTGTTTTAGGTCTTCTTTTACAGCTCCCTTCCTCCCTAGAATTTCGAATCAGATAGAGACCCATGTCTTCTAGTCTAATACAAATCGCAGTAGCATTACTTCTTGGTTGTTTTCCAGCTCAAAAGCTCTTTCCAAATTCTCTCCGACTTCCAAAAATCCGATACTATTTCCCTGTTTATCTCAATCTCTAAATTAAGCTCATAACTAGACGGTGGCAGAGACTTGGTTCAGGGAATAACAAGAGATGCTAAAGGTAAGGTGCTCATTCGGGCCTTTATACAAACACTCTGTGGGTCACACGACTGGTGATCAGGTTCTCTACTTGTGGCACAATTAGTTGCCCGATATTCGAGTTTCCTGTATTAGATTTTAAATGTAAAACAAACCCATATCCCCAATGTTATTAGGACCCATAAACTTTCATCAATTCCAATCATTCATTATGGCTTCAATATGCTCCACTGGTCTGAAACCAACGACAACAGCTCAATTTCAGTGACCGTTCTCTTGCTGTAAAAATATGATACTTCAATCTCGAATCGAACTTAATTCCAAGTCCAACCACCCAACTTTGATTTCATCTCATTCACAGCGACCAATTTTGTGTTGTTCTTGTCCAGTGAGGTGCTCCTATCATAAGAACCCATCTCAACCTGCTAAAACTAACCCACTGTCTCTTATTCCTTACCTAATCGAACCAATAACCTATCCCTCCAACCCATTTGATCACCATCTTCTTTTTGAACCGTCGGATTAAAGGTCATTCTTGGGTTTTAAAAAAAACAAATTTATTATTAACGAATTATTAAAAATAATTATATTTTATTTAGTCAACTGTTTCACTTAACAGTCCTTAACAAACCAAGGTACCAACCAATAATATTTCAAATATTGAATACCAAAGCCAGGTGTTGGACATTTACTGGTACCAAACGTTAAATAACCCAAATAATAAACAATCAGATCTAAGTGACTGACGGTCAATGTTTGGTCAAAATACCAACCCTTAATATATTAAATAATATTTAGTTGGGACAAAAGATTAGTTTACCAAATAATTTGAACATAATTTGAACCTCACCCTCTCTGAGACTAATGGATTCAAAATGATTTCATTGGTTAAATAATATTTCTATTATTAAAGTAATAATATTTCTAAGTTGAGTAGCAAATATTTTAATGGGGTACCCAGATCCGATCATGAATTTCCGTCTCCCCAATCTTACATGTAAAGAAGAAAAAAAGAAAGAAAAAAAACTTCTTGATAAATTATAAGCAACTTGAAACGACGAAACTAATCAGTTGGCGTGACATTTCTGACCAATGAAATCCTGAACTTGTTTAAACAACAAGTTTCTCTCAGGCAATTCAGGAAAAAAATAAAAAGCATGTATAGCATTTGGATACTCCACCAAATCCACATCTTTGCCACATTTCTTTAAACCTTCGTAATATTTCCTTTGCCAATCTTTTAATGGATCAAATCCACCAATTACCACCAGAGTATGAGGAAAATCCACCAACCCTTTCATATTTTCAACCGAGTTAACTGATCCGAATACATTCACCGCTTCATGATTCCGATCACACCCTTCCGGTACGAACACTTTCCATAGCCAATCTGTACGGGGAAGAGATATTAACGGGGCATCTTTTAACTGGATTTCAGATTCAGTCCGTTCTTCACCGCCAAAGAACGGTTGAATCTGGATTAATCCGATGACTTTCATTTCCTGAAACGTGTAACTGGATGCTCTTAGTGCGACGTGATGTGCTATATTAGCACCGGCGCTATCTCCACCGAGAAAACACTGGGACAGATTTGCATTTTCCGGGAAATCCATACATTGCTTCCGGTCAATGAACTTCAAAACATCGAATCCGTCGTCGTACTGGCAGGGGTACTTGAACTCCGGAGAGAGACGGTAGTTAACAGAGACGACAATCGCAGAATTCTCGCTTGCAAAACGACGGCATACGGCGTCATAACAAGCGGAAGCAGCGGACATAAGAGCGAATCCTCCGCCGTGAAAGAAGATGAAAACAGGAAGAAGAGCAGCGTACACTGTGGTGGTGGAGGCTAAGTTAGTAACTGCTGATGTTGCTGTTGGTGTGTAGAGACGGAACCAAAGGTTACGAGATGGATCGACAGTGATATCGGTGATGTTTAGACCGTGGGCTGGTTGTGATGGGATTTTCGAGTCGAAGAAATTAAAGAGACCGCGATTGATAGTGCCGTTGTTGCGGCGTGAGAAATCAATGACTGTTGAGAGGAGAAATGTAGAAATCTTTGCTTTCCATGGAAGAACTGGTGCTGAAGATGGGGTTGGTGTCGACATCTCTCAGTTTCCCACTCACTCTGATCTGCTTAAAACTTATTGAATTTTTTTCTCCCTCCTACATTTGATTTAATTATAAATAGAGCAGTGTAGCATGGTATGTATATAGTGGGTCCATGATCATTTTGTGGAATGTGAATTATTTTTTTTATTTTTTATTTTCCCCAATGGAAAGACTACATCATATAAATTGGTGTGTATTTTGCATTGTTATGCATAGCAATTAACACAAAGAGTGAGCCGAACCTTGTTACGAATTTTCAGGATCACAGAGCGAATATTCCACGGAATAACTCTTGTGAACATGACATGCCCCATGTGTGAAGACCTTATCACAATTTTTATATTCTGTGCTTTTGTTAATTCTGTAATATTGTTCTGGGTATAAATGATATCGTCATGTTAAATGGTTAAGAAAATTTCCATAGTTGGATAACAATTTGGTACAAAAGGAAAGAACAACCTAATACACAAGAGGATATTTTGGAGCAAGATGCAACCGCATCTCAGGCAACTCGCGAGAAGATACGTAGGAAAAGGCATCTTCAGAGATGATCCATTGATTACACCAACTAGAGTGTCGAGCAGTTTGGAGAGTGACAACGTGAAAGTCATCGAAGCTATCAAAGGTAAACTGATTTCAGCAACAACAACGAAAAAGACCGACAGAAGTTGCATGAAGGCAACGAAAGTAATTGCAATCTATGCGTTAAAATCGCAATTAGGCTTTTATAATAAGCATGAGATGGGTTTTTCAATAAATCAGTGGGCTTTTTCAATAAATCCGGTTAGGCTTCCTTACTAAGCCAGAATTGGTTTCTTTAATAAATCACCGGCATTTCTTAACAAGTCCGGTTGGGCTTTCTTAATAAGCCAAAGTTGTTGTTTTTTAATGTGGAAACTACTACTAGACTCATGTTTTCTATTTTTTTCATCCTCAAAACCATGGTCAGAAAATATCACGGGCCCACCCATGTATTGGGAAAAAATTATCGTCATACCCACCTTTTTGAAATTAAGCTTTGTCGGAGATTTTGATTTCTTTTGAATGGATGAATTATCGTTTTCTTCCGGGAAAGAGATTAGATATTCCGAGCAAGAAAAATTGAGTTGAATAAGAGGTTTGTAAATGAATGGTTGGGATTCTTGGGGTTTAAGGAGATAGATCAGATTTAAGTTTTTTTTAGGTTTTTTAGATCATTTATTTTTTACTTTTATATATTTATTTTGATTTTTGATTTGTTAGGATACTTGAACCGCACAATCAATAAGGTTCAGGTAACAAATTGACTTATTGTGTTTCCGACTATAGTTTTTAATTGTATCATTTGTGTGCAGATTCAACTACATCATAAACAAGGAAATTCCTTCCAGGTGGTTTATTGGGATGATTTTCTTCATGTTTTCTTTCAAGTGTTTAATTTTTGTTGTTATTATGCTTGATTAGACTCTAAAAATTTGTGTTGTCATGGTTAGTCATTATAATTGATGTTTAAATGTGGATGTTTCGGACTAAGTTACGGAGATTTATACATCATAAATATGTGGGTGTTTGTTTTCAAATTGTCGTTTGACATGGTGATTGAATTACGTTTGAAAAATGGTGATGCAGCTATAAAAATGGATACATAACATGTATGCGTATGAGAAAATGGCTACATAATGCTTTATGCAACAATTTTTTTTGTTAAAACCAAATCATCCAAAAAATATTTGCATAACCTATTATGCACCTACAAAAATGTGTACATGATATGTCATGCAATCGAGAAAATGATTGCATAACTAATTAGCACTGAAATAAAAAAAAATGGCTGCATAATCGATTATGCATCGGAAAAAATGACTGCATAACACATTATGCATCAAAAAAATTCCGTTAATACTGAAATCAACCGAAAAATGGTTACATAACATGTTATGCAGCTACAAAAATAGATGCATAATTCGGTATGTATCATTTTTTGTTAGAATGTTATTTTTATGTATATAAGACATTTTTGGTGGTTGTGTAACCAGGAAGCATAAACCAAAATATGGCATGGAATCAACTGCTTAAGCCTTTTGATTACGGAAGACTTGGAATCAAAACTTTAGAGATGATGAATCTTTCTCTCCTTTCAAAATGGCTATGAAGTTTTACAAACGAAAAGGACAATTTGTGGGCTTAGTTAATTATCTATAAACTGAACCTCAATCCATCTCGATTTCTTGCTTAATCAATCAACCAGACGTATGTGTCAAGTTGTTGGATAGTAATCTCAAAATTATGTGGTATATGCTATGAAAAATGAAATGTTGATAGGGGATGGTGACGGTCTGATGCATGACGTGGTGAGATTTGCTTTGCTTCAACTTATCCTTCATTGTACAAGTTTGCTGCCAATAAAGAAGGATCTGTCAAGGAGCATATAAAGAACTGGTGATCAGGTTAGTATTGGAACTAATCCTTCTCCCTCTAAGTATATGCTAGAAGTCCGATCCGTCAAAGGGTTTTTTCTTCGGGGATTTTAATTACTTATGTCTACTTAAAACAATTTTCTGATTGAGGCCACTCCTTCTTTTCCTAACTCTCTTGTCTGGTTCCCACATATTCCTACAAAGATTTGTTTTTTTGTTTGGCAGGCTTTGCTTAACAGAGTCAGAACAAGAGACAACCTAGAAAATAAGGAATAATAACTTCAAGTCTCTGTGGGATTTGCAATATAGAACATGAGTCCGTAGACTATCTTCTTTTGAGCTGCAGTTTTACGATAGGAATTTGGAATGCTTTAATTCCACAAATCACAAGGTGGCAGTGAATTTAGTAGAAGAGTATTTCTCTCTAACACTTTAGTTACACCTGTGTGTGTTGTGTCACGTGTACAGTTTCTATTGGTATATCATCTTAGTGATGTGCCTTATTTTCATTGGTCCTGTCTGATTAATACAGGCTGTCCTGTCTGTATAAAACCTTGGCTTGTCTGTCTATTTTTGGATCCTATTTCCCACTTCCTAGGGGGACCATATATACTTTACTCTTCAAAACACTTTCGAGCAAACACCCTCTTAATTTTATTTATTTTTCATGTCTTCTGTCAAGTGTAAATAAGTAAATACGGGTGAACAGATTGATTTTTCAAACCGGTAGATGAAAACAAACTCAATTCGCAAGCAATGAGCCTGAAATGGTGTTTGGGTGTTTGAATTACACTATTTCCGAACAATCCTTCCTTTCAAAAAGCAACATGAAAAATGACTATGTACCCCTAATTGCCAATATGAGGCATGAAGGTTGTGATTTTGGCTTAATGGGAGAAAAGAAAAGTCCTTGAAAGGCTAGTTATAGTTGAAAAGTCTTATTCATTGGGTTTTTAATACTTTGTATAGAGTTTATGATCACTTGGAAAGTCAAGATTTGATTTGGATGACCTAATTTTTTCCTAACCTCTCTAACCACTAAACTTTCAATTGATCATGTCAAGATTCTTTCTTTGAAACAAAGATTTCATGACTGAATAGTTTATAAATGTACAGTTCTGGACAGTCCAATTTTAAAGCCTCGCGAAAGCATTAACCCATAATTAGAATAAAGTGCATTCCATCTTTGACTAATGTGGCTGGCTGGCAGCTACTAATAGGAGCTGCATGACCAAAAAAAAAGTAGTAATCTTTGTCTTGTGTTGGCCGAAAACAAATAGTTTCGGCCAACACAAGACAAAGATTCGAGCATGCATGAACGAAAAAAATAGATTCGAGCATGCATGGACGAAAAAAATAGTTTTGTCATGGAAGGTTATTATCTACCAGATAAGATCGGAATGGCCATTCTCGAAGTACAAAAAGAAAATCATGATAGGTCACAATATCATTTATCAGTTTCTATCCAAAGGTAAAAAGGTTAATCGAAACTTTTTTTTTTTTTTAATTAATATTCGGCCTTTATAAATTGTTAGTATCTTTTCAAAGTGTACACCAAAAACATAAAAGTATTATATTTTTGGGGAGTGGGGAATGGTGAGAAGAATTATACTTTATGGAAAGAAAGAAACCGTAGAACTTTTGAGAAGAATTACACTTTCAAGACAGATTTGGATTTAGGAAATGAGGTGAAATCTTCGATCTTATCTTGGGCTAGTACTACTGGAAAGAGGGTGCACTTGAACTTTACAAGTTCAGTCCATAACAACTGGGATGCGCTCTTTGAGTAATTTATTATTTTTTTCTTTTCTTTTCTCTACCTCTGGTAGATTGTAACTCCTCTATATATTCTTACTTCTAATAAAATCTCTCTTCTGATCAAAAAAAAAGAAAAAAAAAGTGGAGAATGGTGAGTCCCATCCAAATGCTATGAGCCTAAAAATTATTATATTTTTGTTTGTTTAAGAGATGGTACACCAAGAATTAAATTTTCAATTTTAGGTACAAGTTCATAAAAATTATCAAATTTGAGAGCTACCAGTTTAAAAAGTCCGCGAGTAATTTATGAACAAATTGATCTTTCAAACTAGTAGATGAAAACAAACTTTATTTGTAAACAATCTCCAAAATGGACGATGTGAACCGGTGTTAATTTGGTTGTTTGAATTACTAGTTGTAAACAATATTTCCTTTCAAAAAGCAACATGAAAATGACTAAACCACCTAATGAGGCATGAAGGTTGTGATTTTGGCTGAGTGGAAGAAAAGTATAATTGAAAAGTCTTATTCATTGGGTTCTTGATATTCTAAAGAGATTTTATGAACACTTGGAAAGTCAAGATTCCATTTACATGACCTAATTATCATAACCTCGAAGCACTGAACTTGGAACTGATCATGTCAAGATTCTTGCTTTCAAACTAAGATTTCAGGATTGAAAAGTCTATACAGCCGGGACAGCAGGGCTTTGTCCAGATTTGGGACATGACGTGTCACAATCTTAATGGTGAAGAGGGGAATGACTCTGGCATTGGGATTAATAGTGGGGTGAAGATGGAAATGATAAAAGGTCTGGATTGATTGTCATATATCCGGCCCATGTTAATTGTCCGAGTTCTAGAGTTTTCCATGATCCTTAACCCTCAATATATAGCATATACATATATGTATTCGAAGACATGCAATATTGGGTAACAATGTGAACGCTTCCATGAGACGGGATTTCAAGTAAACCCTAAATCCTATAAAAACTAACATATTATGGTTTTCAGAACTATTTAAAAGCGTAGGGTAGTGATTCAAACCTCAAAAACACCAGAAGTTGGGCTAACCAAAGAGAAGTAAGATTGAACAGCACCAGAAGATTCACGAGACAATGCTTCTTTAACCAATTTCCTCTCTAAACCTTAACCATGTTTAATAAGGAAACCAGCTTGTTGCTAGGCCGCCAATTCATTATGAACTCATTAAATTAAAGTTTAATCCCATATTAGTTGGGCTTTGGACACTCGTCCCCAAGCCGAAAAACCCCATCATCAACAACGCTTGTTCCAGAGCAACTATTATGAGGTTCATTAGCTCCATACTACAGGAGATAGCTTAATTCGTGGGTTAGCCTAAGCGTTCGAAAACTTAGATCGGAAACTATTCAACCAAGAAGATGTAAACTACCAAATCAAACATAAAATAACAACATTTTTGCAGTCTCCCTCCAAGTGAAGATTCTGGATTCCTTTCCTTTGGGCCTACATCACTGCTTCCATAAAGTTTTTGTTTCAACTTGCTCACAGTCTACAGACGCTGTTGGAACTCTTTTAGCACCATTGGTTTCCCCCTTGCTTGAAAAAGTTAATAGTATCTTTCAATGCCTCTATGAAGGTATCAACATCTTCTTTGGTGTTGTAGAAGTACAGACTAGCACGTGCACTTGAATTTACATCTAGATGGCGATGTAGAGGTTGAGCACAATGATTACCTGACTGGATCGCCACAGCGTGTTGGCTATCAAGGTAAATGGTGCGTTGGCATCAACGTTGAATGCAGAAAAATCAACGTTGAATGCTCAAAGAGCAGCTCGACAAACAGTTCGGGAGGGAGCAGGACCATATATGCGGATATTAGAAATGGAACGAAGGCTTTCATAGAGATAATCAGCCAACTCTATCTCATAATCATGGATTTTTTGCATGCCAATTCCTGATAAGTAATCCACTGCTGCTCCAAGACCTATGGCTTCTCCAATTGTGGGGGTTCCGGCCTCAAACCTGGACGGAGGTTCTGCATAAGTAGAGTTGTCCAGAAATACATCGTATTAAAGTTTGGTTGTCAATTATACCCCTAAAAAAATAGGATAATAAGGAGTTATAGTAATTGGACTAAAAATGAGGGACAAATTAGTCCTTTCATTGTTGATTGAATTTTTTTGGTTACAAACACCAAATCCAATCTTTTTGTGTCAAATTGGAAAAAAAAGTCATGCTTCACATTGACACAAAGTCACCATATATAAGGTCCTCCCTCGCTTCGCTCGGTCGGGCCAATTATACTCTCTTAATGTAGCCTTATTTTTAGGATCGAATTTGAAATCCCATTCGATCGTAACAACCCATTCTTGATCTCCTTCTTCAACTAAAAGAACTGCCGGAATTATCGAGAAATCTCCTTTGACAGAGATTCTGACAAAATTGTGATTATCAGATAGTAATGTGCCAGAAGCAATCTCGACAAGACCTCCCAATGACTCCCCTACTGATCAGAAAAGGCTAGAATTCCAATTTTGATGAGGAATACCCCTTATTTTTAGCCATTTGACCAGTTTTGACATTGCTTGAATTGGAATAGTGCTTTACTTAGCGCGGTTGGGTTTTACAGTCCTTCCGTGCTCCTTCTCCTTCTCCTTAGACTGCTTGAGCAAAAGAGAAAAATTCATCAAGAGGCTTCCGGTGACTAAGTTTTGGGAAAGCATTATAGTTGAAGAACAACTCATAAATTTGTAACGGATTTAAGGCACAAGGCATGACATTAAAGTGTGTGATCCGACGAAATCACAACAAAAAGATTGAGTTTCAAGAAAGAAGATGGGATTAAATTTGTAGAGCAATTATGTTACCGAGCTGTCCGGACAAGAAAGGAAAGACGTATCAAGTAGACTAGAACACCACTGCCACGGTGGGGAGGGCCGACCGAGAAAAACGAAACACCTCTATTATAGGACTGTAATTTTTTTTTTGTAATCCCAAAAACCGATACAACCAATTTATAAAGAGGATACCAGTATCACTTGAGGGTGATACCATTTCATATAATATAAATAAATATTAAGCTATCTTGATCCTTAGATCGCTGAATTGGTATCACTCCGCTAATAATGCTACATTTGCGGTCACGTGTTCCCAAGTCCAAGTGTTCCACATGCATTGTAAACTGTCAAGTCAACAAACCCCATGACATAAAAATAAAAATCACCCAAAGTATAAAATTTGGGGTTTTCAGTCCTCATCTTCTTCTTTTTCTTGTTCAAATCAAATTACGAAAATGGAAACCTACTTCTTTTTCCTAAACTTTCCCGTCTAACTCTTGTCTTGAAAACTAATTTTCCCTTTTATGTCTTCTTTTCTTGAAAACCAATTTTCTTCAGGAAACTCTTAAGTATGATTGTTTGTTAATTCAAATTTTTTATTAGATATTGATATTGGTTTATTTGATTTTCGATTTGGAAAAATGGGTTTGTGATTTTGATTCTTTATTTGATAAACAATTAGAGAAGAAGATCGCAGTTTGTTTGTACCTGAAGATGAGACCTATAGCAATTGCCGTTTTTAGGATCAATCAGATTTGAAGATTGTAAATCGATCGATTCCGCTCGAAGATTATGTAGTAATGATGGTGTTACCGGTGATAGTAATGATTGGGGTTATGGTGTTGGTCATGGTTCTGGTTCTGATGGTGTGGTAATGGTGGCGGCGCTGCTGCTGCTGCTACTGCTTGTGTAGGTGAAGAAATGAGGAGGGTGACTACTCTTCATTTTTTGGGTGGATATTTGAAGTAATTTTGAGTAATCACTTATCTAACTTTTTTTTAAAACCAAACTTGCCCTTGGTGATTAAATAAGTTAGTGTAATGATTAGTGAGTTAATTAATGATTAGTGAGATTAAATTAATAAGTTAATTTTTTTTCAAAAAAAGAATTATTGACAGGGAGAAGAAGAAGATGAAGATGAAGGTTTTGGAAGAAAAAAAGTTAGATCTTTTTCTTTAAGAGACACAACAAGAGTATGATATTTTGGGTACTCACGGATACTTCAAATTTAGTTAATGGTGCTTGAATTGGCCAAAACATTCCTAAAAATGAACAATTTATAAATTGATTTCGGTTTGGTTAACAAAGATCGGCTACGACATCTGAAGAACATGTAGCCGAACTCATCTGCAAGTGTAGTTCGGCTAATGTTTCTGAAAACACAGGTAGCCGAACTCAGCTTTAATGGAGTTTTTTCTTTCAGAGAAAAGTTCGATTAGGAGAAGAAAATTGTGACTTAACCGAACTAGGAGTTCGACTATGAAAAAAATTTGCGACGTAACCGAACTCAATATATAGGTTTTTCAGAGTAGAGTTCGGTTAAGAGAAAAAATTGCGGCATAACCGAACTTTTCGACGTAACCGAACTTTTTGTGACGTAACCGAACTTTTTTTGCGACGTAACCGAACTTTTGCGACGAAACTGAACTTTTTGTGACATAACCGAACTTTTTTGCGACGTAACTGAACTTTTTGCGATGAAACCGAAGTTTTGGCGACGAAACCGAACTTTTTAGTTCGGTTGAGACATTTTTTTTGCGACGTAACCGAACTTTTCTCTGAAAAAAAAGAAAAACCTCAATTAAAGTTGAGTTCGGCTAGTCGACAAAGTTTTTCACATAATTCCTAGCCGAACTTCTCTCTGCAACTTCCATTTTCAACTCATTTTGACGATTACTTCTCATTTTTTCAACCAAACACGAATGACAAGTAATGGGTTTGTTATAATTTTGATTTTGATTTTGTTTTGTTAATGATTTAAATTAAGCTATATATAGAGGTGGCGGTGGTGGTGGTTTGAGGTGGTCGGTGGTGGTGGTGGTCGGTGGTGATGGGAGGAGGTGGTTATATATATATAGGTGGTGGTGATTGGAGGAGGTGGTTATATATATATATATATATGTTAAGGGTAGGTTAGTCATTTCCACACTTTAGGACACCCCTTATAACTATAGGGTAGATATTCTTATCACTTAGTAGTCCCCCACCATTTTTGAGTAGTGCCCAAAAAATCGTTCTAAAAGGGACTCCCTCCCTTCAGGTCCTTCGGGCCTTCCGGTCGGTCGGCCCAATTACTTATAAATGAGGATTCAGTTTCTTATACTCCATTTCTTGTCCCTCAAACGTATGCATCTTGATTGACAAAACCAAACTAATAATCAACGTATGTCCATTAGAACCCAATATACAGTATGACCCCAAACATGGATATAGTGCTCATTGATCGGAATCATTATATTGAAAGAAAATATATGGTATTTCTAGAAAAAAAATATTCGTTGGCTATTTTTTTTTCCATTTGTTTTCTATAAATTACATTAAATTCAAAGAAATAATTATTCGGAAAGTTTAGGCATACAATGTTTGAACACCATTGATATCATCGGAAGCTAGTTGCCTCTTAGTCTCCCCATGTCCAATAGTCGGAAACATGACGGCCTCCTCATCAGAAGTATGTCCTAACCCTAAAATATGTCCAATTTCATGAAGAGTAACTGATTCTAAATCAATCTCATCCGATGCTGGATCAGTACCCCAATTCTCATCTGCGTCATAATGAAGTCTTCCATCTGTTGGATGAAAAGCATGTGCAACGATTTTCCCTCCCGCCCCATCAAAAGGATGACCATCACCATGAGCACCTCTGCGAAAGCCTATAAAGATATCAGCATGTTCACCTTCACCCACCTCCCTAAACTGAAAATGACTCACAGCTGCCCATGTTGCGAAAGCTCGCGCACAAACAGAACTTAGGGTCTGCACATCTATTTCAGTTTCAGTGCCATCAAGGGTGAATTTGTAAGTTAGATTGTATTTGGAAGGTGGCCATTTAGGTTTTCCATCAAAAAACTTGAAGTTTAAACCCATGCGTCCTCCATAATAGTGATTCCATCTCATTGAACTTTCACCGTTGTTATCGATATCTGGCACTCCACATCTAGGCAACATCATCTGTTCCAGAGTGCTGGTGTCTAACTTCCCGTTGACGTCAAGATTATAATTCAGTTGATAAGCCTTGATCTCAGACTCTAAAACGTCATCGAACTTATTGTCGTCTTCGTGTACATGATGATAGTCATTGATATTAGCCACCGCGTTAGTATACCCAAATTTCTTGAGATAGTTTTTTACTTCTTGCAAACCTTTTACGGTCTGACCTTTACGACACCCCTCTAGATGTTTTAAGGATAAAGGTTGCAGTTGTGTTTTAGATAAAATTGGGTTAGGCAATATGGCTACTAGGGAGATAATAAGAAAGACAAATACCTGATGAAGAAGCAAAGTTGGTTTAGGGCTCTTCATTATGAGCTCATGCAGTATCGAAAGTATATATGAAACAGGAAGACAAATTGCAACACATACAAAGTATATACCAAGGCTTATATATAGGGTATATTTTCTTTCATTTTTTGGAAGTATATTTTTATTTTTTTGGAAGTATATAATATATACAAGGTATATATGAGATCTCCAGTAGTTATTATAATTAAAAAAAAAATCAAGTCTAAAATATTGGAATGATTCTCTCAACTCTCAAGTACTCCGATGGGGAAACTTTCCTTCTGGTTCATGCATACAGTCTACGGAGTACTTAAGTATCCTTAATTTAAAGCGTGGTGAAAAGTTATTTTCGGTAGTGAATATTTTGTTATCTTTTCATTATTAACTGGTTGTTACACCCGTGCGCTGCACGGGCCTAGATATTTTGTAGAGAAAACTATACTTTGGTGCTAGTAAATTTTCAAGGATCCAAAATTTGAAGTATGAAACCAAAAAAATAGGTTATAAAAAATTCAGTTACTGAAAATAATATTGAAAGTAGTCCAGTACAGTAGAAACTCTATAAATTTATTAATTAAACGAGATATTAATTAACTGATAAATTATTAATTATTAATTTATATATTAATTAATACTTTATTAACTTATAGATATTTCATATCAAATAATTAGTTTTTGTACGAACACAATACCATATTATATCTTTTATATTTCCTATATAAATACAATATCAATATCAAATCATATTTTTATAAACTCAAGACTTGCAAAATTTGATCGAGAAATTGGGCTATCGCAATTCAATGAATGTCAAAGATGTCCTAAATTATTCGGAAGAAAATAAAGTTACACAGTTCTTGACCGATGAAGAAATAATCGAGAGCGTTATGGGAACTGATAAAGATGTGGAAGAAGATGATGAAAATTCCACAATAGAGCCCCCTTCACAAAACGAGGCTATTAAAGCGGCAATCACATTGAATAATTTTTTGCTGAGCTATGAGAAAACAACACCAAAAATTCTTAAAATGATAAGAAAAATTAGAGATGAAATTTAATGCAATATTGATATTAGCAAAAAACAGAAGACGATTAAATCATTTTTCAAAAATTCTTCATAAATCATTAATGTATTGAATATATATAATGCATTATTAATTTATATTTTATATGGAGTCTACATAGGTAATCAAAAATGTATTATCTTATAATTTTAGCGAATTATTAATTTGGCATGTTGTCCCCGACTCGGAACCGACCAAAAATATTATTTAAGAGAGTTTATTAAATAATCGAGTATTAATTAAAAGAGTTTCTACTGTAACGAAATTAAAAATAGAAAATAATAAAGAAATTTATCTAAAAAGAATAATAAAATAACAAAAAGAATAAAATCTAACATGAACGAAATTTATAGATGTCTACTGGTATAGTGAACCTGCAATGCAATAGAGCAAATAGTATGCTCCTTTGTGCTGATTCTCGTGGAATCTTTGACCACTATTTTTAGTAGTGACAACTGTAGATTTGTTACCTCCAGAAGCTTCTAGCTGCAAGATGCACATTCTATATATTTGTAGCTTGCTGCTTTTCACAATGTATGTCTTGTCGTTGTTTAGATGCAAGTAACAGTGGTTAGCGCATTAGTCCAAATCGAACATCCAAGTACTATCACATGTAATATCAACAACAAAACAGAATTTTTTTTTTTATTAACATCCAACATGAGAATTAGCGTTTACAGGGAAAGGAAATATGGAAAGGATGCGGCCAAACATAAAAAGTGAAATGACACTGTGATAAGCGATAATCAAATTATAAAAAGTGAAATAACGCCGTGATAAGCGATAATCAAATTAGATGACTGTAATCAAATTAGATGACCAAGTGACAGTGCACCACCATGATTATCATGAGTGTCGACAATATTGTCCGCTGGTGGTGGAAACAATAACTGAACATCACTTTAGATTTATAATTTTGATAAACAACAATTGAACATAATGAGAAATTGAATATAATAATAGTAATAAGTACCCCGTGTATTCAAGAAGTAACATAGTTAACTGTCCCATATAGGATCTCCTACACATTCCATTGTTCTTGTGAAAACTTACATAGCATTCACCATTCATGGCCACAGAGAACCTATCAATGAGAAACACACCTTATAAGCCATGTTAGTCCATCTACCAGACCTGTAAACCCACATACACATAGCAATAACATCAAAACACATTATTTGATCAAATGATAAGAAGTAAATTATGTGTTGCACATTGAAGTTCTTATTTCTAATGGAGTATTTAACTTTTTAAGTATTCAATACTAAAGCATCGACAAATCGCATAAGTAATGTTAGTCCACAGAGAACCTATCAATGAGAAAACATACTAAAGACACGTACAAATTAACCAAATATGATTCATTAGTTGTAAAGACGGAACAGAGATTCGTGATAAATAAAAATCGTGTAAAAGAAATAGATCAATGAAGATTAAGGTTAGGGTTTACCAATTTTATAATCATCTGCCTACACACTCGTTGCAGCGGCATCTGCTAGATATGTAAACAACGCCAATGGAAGGAAAAACAATGGAGCTTTAATCAACGAAAAAACATAAAAAGTACCTCGAAGTGAAGATAGGGGCATCTTCAATCTATTTTTTCTGTGAAGGGTACTACCCCGAAAGAAACTTCACTTCAATGTGTTTCCATGCAAATCTGTGCAGGGCGCCTCTTCACCAAGGAAGAACTGTGTACGTTTCATGTAACTCAAAAAAAAAAAAAAAAAAAAAAACTGGTGGAATTTGCTTCACCATGTTTTAAAAAACCCTAACCTACAAAATAGATTAAAAAAAATAATTGAAAAATCAAAAAACAAATGAACAGAGAAAAGGAAACCCTAATTCCCATTGTGATCGAACCCTAGCCGCCTTCGTTCTTCATCCGTGTGGATATTTATGTTTTCATTGTTTTTTCTTTTTTCATGTTTTCATGCGTATAGATATATTCGAGTACAAAGAAGTGGGGTCCAAAATACTTTAAATTGTTGGTGTGAAAAACGAAAATTTCTTATTGGTCAATTTTTTTTGGTGGGGCTAGAGCTCTAAGAAGAGAGCTTGATTCAGCTTTTAATCACAACAGAGGAAAATCACCTGAAATAAACGAAAATTTCCTATTGGT
>JAJJMB010006973.1:599624-626621 GCA_023531105.1 Papaver atlanticum | reverse complement strand
CACAACAGAGGAAAATCACCTGAAATAAACGAAAATTTCCTATTGGTCTAAATTTTTTTGGTGGGGCCAGAAGCTCTAAGAAGATAGCTTGATTCAGCTTTTAATCACAATAGAGGAAAATCACCTGAAATCATATTATTAATTAATTAATTAATGTGGATTCATCGAAGGATTTCTTACTTTTAATAGTGAATTGTTTTAGGAAATATATTTCTTGGGTCCAGATTGTCTGTGCCCATAACAAGTTATGCTGTCTGTGCTTGCCAATAATATTTCTGCATTGGCATTTGTCATACCATATTAGGATTTACTGACTCTGTATAATGTTTCCATATTTCATGCCCTTATCAAGGACAGAAAATGAAAATCAATTCCTTTTTTTTTTTTAATCATAAAAGCAAATTCATTACTGAAAAACAAACAGTTACACTGAGTTCTCCATCTCAAGGATTGAGAGGATACATCTTGGTGGATCCTCAGCCCACACTTGGTTACATTTATAATTCTTGGCATATTTGGCTAGCCCATCAGCCACTTCATTACCTGATCTATGAAAGAAAACACACTTGACATAATTCAAAGATTCTAAAATCCTACTAATATCCGAAAGAAGATTGTGATCCTGCCAACTAGAGTTTACAAAATTTGAAGTCACAACTTCAATGACAGACTTGTAATCCCCTTCAATGATAACATTTTTCCACCCTCTACTTTTGATCCATTCTACAGCTTCCAAGAGAGCTAAACCTTCTCCTTGTTCAGCATCTCTAGCTTTTGTTACCTTCACCATGGCCTCCAGAAATCTCCCTGCACAATCTCTCAATATCAGTCCAATACCACAGGTTTTACTCTTTTTTATCAAAAGCTGCATCAAAATTTAATTTCCACAAATTAGCAGGTGGTTTCTCCCATTTTCTTTTATTGTTGTGAGCTTGCTTCCTGCAGATATTGTTAGTTTCACAAGATAGGATGTTATATTTTATGCAAAAAATTTTATGCTATTTGGGTGAGTTTGTTTTCCTTCAAAAACTAGAGTGCATCTATGTTTCCATATTTGCCACATGATAACTGTAGCTAAAAGGATACTTTTTTCTTGCTTGAAAGAGATTATGCTTTTTTTTTGACTCCAAGTTTTGATCCAGTCTTGCAAGGAATGGCATTGCTGTTGAGAATGCATAGCTTCTTGGAGAATTGTGAACCATATTACTTTTGCCAGATCACATTGCATGAAGATATGAGTATCTGTTTCCGGAGTTTGCTTGCAGAATGGACATGAGTAATCATTAAGCTGCATGTGTCTTCCCACTCTTGTTCTTGTTTGAATAATTTATTTTAGACATCTCCATAGAAAAAGATTGAGCTTGTAAGGAAGCTTTAGGTGCCAAATTTTCAACCAAAATTTATGCTCTTCTTTACTGATGCAGTTGCCACTGTTTTCTTGTATTAAAGCTTTGTAGGTAGATTGAACTGTGAAAGTGCCATTTCTTGTAAGGCTCCAATTTAATGTATCTCTGGCATTTTTGGGAATTCTTATCTCTTGTATCTTCTTGCTTTCAGCTTGGTTGAATAGTTGATTAATGCTTTGCACATTCCATTTTTGTGTATCTTGTTGAATTAAACTCTCAACTTTGTCATTGTTGCCTGAAAATTATGCTGCATTTGAGAGTTGATTATGATGAGAGCCTACAACCCAGTTATGTTTCCATATTTTTATACTTGAGCCATCGCCAACACTCCAGATGTAATACTTCTTCACTATCTGCAAACCTCTATGAATGCTTCTCCAAATCCATGATCCCTGAGAACTTATTTCATCACATAGAGGATCTTTATTGTGAAAATATTTTTCTCTCAGAATTCTAGCACATAGAGAGTTATGATCTGTAACCATCCTCCAAACTAATTTTGCAAGCAGAGCATCATTGAATTTAATGGTGTTTTTGAATCCCATACCCCCTAATCTTTTTGGTTTGTACAAAGAGATCCAAGAAATGGGATTCATTCCTTTTTTATTGTCTTTGGTCCACCAGTATCTTCTCTGAATTCTATCTAGAAATTCAGTCACATGTTTTGGCATCTTAAAACAACCTATTTGATAGTTGGCCATTGTGCTTAAAACTGACTGCACTTGAGTTGATATTCTAGCTTGGTCTATTATCTTTCCTTGCCATGTACTTAGCTTGCTCTGTACTTTGTCTTCTATTGGTTTGAAACTTTCTTTTTTATCTTTGCCTAAAAAGAAGGGCAATCCAAGATATTTTTCATTTAATCCCATGGACTTCATCTGCAGTAGACTTGTTAGATGAACACATCTCTGAGGTTGCATATGCTTGTTGAAGAAAACACTGTTCTTTTGGAAATTTATAACTTGACCAGAGGCAGCACTGAATTTGTTTATGATGTCTAAGAGATTCCTTATTTCCTGTTCTTTGCCCTTGCAGAAAAGTAAACAATCATCTACAAATAACAGATGATTTATGCTGGGACTGTGGATGCTTGGTTTGATGCCTTGAATTTTCTTCAAGCTTTCTGCCTTGCATAACATTCTTGAAAAACCTTCCATGCAGAGAATAAATAAGTATAGAGAGATAGGGTCCCCTTGTCTTAATCCTCTTGATGGATTGAAAGGTTGACAAGATTAACCATTTAGAAGAATAGACACTGAGGTGGTACTGATACATTGATTAATCAAGCTGCGCCATTTGCTGCAAAAGCCAAGTTATTTCATTATGTCCATTAAAAACTTCCATTGAATCCTGTCGAAAGCTTTCGACATATCCAGTTTAATACCAACTTCACCAAATTTGTTTCTGTTTCTTTTCATATGATGAACAATTTCATGGGCAATTATTGTATTGTTTGAGATATTTCTGGTTGGGACATAGGCAGCTTAAAAAGGAGAGACTATTTTCTGCAAGATGGGTTTGAGTCTATTTGCAAGGATTTTTGAAATGATTTTGTAGTTTATGTTGCAAAGGCTGATGGGTTTATAATCTAAAGGGGATTGAGGGCATTCAACTTTTGGGATCAAGGTTTGGAAAGTGTAATTAAGTTCCTTTAATAAATAACCATTTCTGAAGAAATTTTGAGTCATAAGGATGATATCATTACCTACAGTGTTCCAGCATTGTTGATAGAAGCCTGCTTGAAAACCATTTGGTCAAGGAGCAGCCCAAGAATTGATTTGAAAGACTGTATTTCTGATTTCATCTGCATCTGGAATCCTTATTAAATTAGCATTATCTTCATTTGTTATGCATGGATTGATGAGTGATAAGATTTCCTCCATTATTTGTGGATTTGAAGTTGTTGTAATGGTGCTGAAATGATTATTTAGGAGCTGCTCTAATTCCTTTCTTTTTGAGTGCCATAAACCCAATTCATCTTTGAGAGAATCTATGTGATTTCTTCTCCTTCTGAAATTTGCTTTTAAGTGGAAATATTTGGTGTTTCTGCTTTCCTTCTTCAATAAATTCTCTCTAGAATTTTGATATTTCATATCCGAGTCATTTTGTAACAGAATCTTAACTCTTATTGCAGACTGTTAATTTCATTGTTGTGATTCCCCATTTGCATTGCTTGAACGTCTTGGATTTTCTTCTCTACCTCTTTGATATGTTGATTCACATTGCCAAAGACTTCATAGTTCCATTTCCTGATTTCTTTCTTGATTAGTTTTAATCTTGAGACTGTTTGGAAAACTGCAGAACCTTGTTGTGGTTGACTCCAAGCTTTAGCAATTACCTTCTTGAAGGAATCTTGTTGAATCCAGTTTTCATAAACTCTAAACGGTTTCTTGTATTCTCTTTCAGCAGGGTTTGTGTGGAGTAAGATTGGAGCATGATCGGAACCAAAAGATGTGAGACTATAAATACCATGAGAATTTGACATCCAATAAATCAGTTTGAAGTAGCCATTCTTTGATACATTTGTTGATGCTGGATTGGGGTGAAGCAGCTTTTGAGATCTTTTCTTGAGAGTTGATGGTGATATTTAGGTCTCCTATGATGATCCATGGAATTTGCATGTTCTGACTTCTTGAAGTAATTGTTTCCCATAGAGCTTTCTTCTCCTTGTATCTTGGGCTCCCATATAAACATGTTAGTAACCATTGAGAGTTTTGTGGACCAGTTGTGACCATGACTTCAATTTGATTTTTCTGTTCATTTATAATGTTGATTCCCATACCATCTTTCCAGAGTAGTGCAATACCACCAGAGAGACCAATGGAGGACTGAGACCAATACTTAGGAAAACCAAAATTTCTAATGAAAGAATTTATTTTAATGTGGTTTTTTTTAGTTTCAGAAATAAAAATAATGTCAGGATCATTGCTATGAATGCAGTGTCTCAGGTGATCTCTAGTATCTTTTTGGCATATGCCTTGGAAGTTCCATGCTAGAATTTTCATTTGAACAAAATTTATGTTTAAACAGCTAATGGTAGGGTGAATATGTTTGTGGGAATGACAAGTTGATAAAGAGAAGAATAGTAATATAAATTTAAATTTCAAAAAGATTTGAGTGTTAAGTAAAGTGGTTACCTGGTCTTCTTGCCATGCATTGTTATGGTACGGCATCATTACATTGTAGTGTTGATTCTAATCTCCTCACTGGTTGTTGTCATGTTGTTGAATCTCTGGTTCATTTTGGTACACGCTGTTTTCTGCTTGATTGTCAGCATCCATAAAGATAGGGTTACCAAAGTGGATAGCCCTTGCCACATTTTCTCTAACCCTTTTTCCTCTTCTCTGCTGTGAACCTTCACCCACTTCCATGTGACTTCCTACTTCTTCAGTGAAAGCTGCAGTGACATGATACCCATCAGATGGCCTCTCGAAAACTACTTTATTTGTAGCAGCAACCCTCTTTTTGGAGATTTTTCTGTTGATGGTGATTGGTGACCCATCTCCGTACTTTGGGTTCATTTCCGTTACATCCTGAAGGGACAAATTAGTTTGTCCAAACTTAAACAGAGCTTTGTTTGCCAGAGCCTTCACAAAGTTTGCTTTATTTTCACATTCATCTTCATCATGGTCCAGAATGAAGCAGGCTGGACAGAGATTTTCTGGCTGCTTTTGGTAGTAGAAAGGAATCCACTGAGTATAGCCAACTCCATTCTCAGTTAAAAGGCCTCTAATGAGAGGAGTTTTCACATTAATACTGATATTTGCGCTGACAGCATTTAAGTCTACATGATTGCCATCCTCAGGATCCAGAGCTCTAACCTCTCATAGAATTTTTGCAAATTTGAACATTGTTTTTGCATCAAAGAGTTCTGGAGGTAAATCCTTGAAGTCTACCCAAAATTCTTGGGTGCTGAAATCCATTTTTTTAATCTGAATAAAAGAGTTGTAAGGCTTGACCATGAAAAGACAACCATTCACTGACCAAGGAGCATTTTCTAAGACCCAATTGACTTGATCCCAGTTTGAGAATCTTACAATGAAAAATTTGATTGATTGAAAAAGAAATCGATTGATTGAAAAAGAAAAGAATGTGACAGTAAAAATGGAAAACAGGGTTAGGGTTTTGTAGTAGAAGCTCATACCATTTTAGTGAAAATCAAGGAAAAGTAAAAAACAGAAACCGAGTGAGTAAGAAATTGATTCATGGAGAACAGAGAAGGGAAAGAGATTATGGTATCAAATCCTAACCGATCTTTTCTTTTATCTGTCCCATTGATTCAGAGAAATAAAGAGACAGAAAAGAGTTAGGGTTTACCAATACATAATTGGATTTGGCTATTCATCTCTTCTTTATATTGAAGAATCAGAGCACATGATCGATCAGATAAAAACAAAAGAACAGAAAGACGGAGAAGGAAAACAATCTCTTGGTTTTAGGGTTTTTTTTTGCGGCAGGTTAGGTTTTTATTTATTTTTACTGTGGAAACAATTTTTTTTTTCATTTTTCTTTTTCCACGGAATATTTGATAGAAATTTAAAGCCAAAAGAGAAAATTTCTCTGAATTTTGGTGAGGAGAGAGAATTTTGGAGCAATCCGGTGAGGAGAGAGAATTTTGGAGCAATTTGGTGAGGTGGGTGGTGTTCACTTTTAATGTAGAAAGGAGCTTCCGTTGCCGCGCGCCGTGGGGCCTCATATGACTTAGGATTTTAAAGAAGTTAGATAGTTCTACCGATTTCAAAGTTTCTTGCCGCAGAAACAACTATCTGTTCCTCTAAAAGAAAAAGAAAAATGAAACAATCACATGAACCTCGAACAGAATTCAAGATCTCAACGGTTTGTTGATAGAAAAGAAACTAATCACTTTAATTATTTACCTATGGTTTGTTTTAGGTTTTATATAAAAAGAAGATAATCAATGTGTGGATTTGTTCGTTATTCTTGATTAATAAATATCTTTAAATATCTTAGACGATGATAAGTATTCTTGATTAATAAGGATCTTTTATAAGGAGAATTTTTTTAATCTTTGAATTTTTAATCAAATCAGACAGATCAGACATGATATACACGCAAGTCTGGTGACTCTAGTCTTATTAGTAAAGACAAAAATAATAACTAATGATGATTATCAAGTTTCAATTATATTTACTCTAAAACAAAACAAAGTCAGATTAGTTTTAGAGTTAAAAAAAACAAAAGTGTAGATTTGTGAAACCCTAAATTTTGATTGAAGAAATTAACCAACAAAGTGAAGAACTAGTGGCGGAAAATGACCAAGTATACCTCTAAATTAGTTCCAATTAGCTTTTTGTTGCTCAAAATTATCTAAGGTACGTACAAAAATCAAAACTTTTACATTTTCAGAGATACTTACGGTTGGAATTGTTCATGTAACCAACCGTAATTAGTAGTGACGGTTCGTAACTGATGAACTACCAACCGTAACTGGTTAAATTTGGGGAAAACCCGATCGTAAAACCATTTACGGTTGGTAGACAAGTCTTCGAGATGAACCGTAACTAATTTATGGTTGTTAACATCGTTTAGTTTTTTCCAACCGTAACATATTATGTGCATGGTTGTAGTTATTGCACTAGTTACGGTTGGTATGTTGAAAATCGAGACCAACCGTAACTATTTACGGTTTGTAAGTTGAGGATCGAGACCAACCGTAACTAAACTACGGTTGGTATATAAACTAAATGTTTGAACCGTAAACATCTATTTGAAATAAAGTTTTGAGCCACATGAAAATTTACGGTTGATAATGGTTGATACAAATACAAACCGTAACTACATTACGGTTGATAAGTTATAAGTCGTAGAAATTTTTGGAGACATGCAGGAAGAGTTACAGTTCGTAATGGTGGTGTCGACACCGACCGTAAATGAAGCTACGATTGCAAAAAAAATCGTGACCGCACTTGGATTCTCAGATTTACTAATCTACGGTTGGTAATTGAACTCTTATTGGCGGTTACAAACCGTAACAACATCAAAATCTTCAATTACGGTTCATAATTGAATTAAAATCAACCGTAACTCACATGAACCCAAAATTTGGAATTTCAGTTTTCATCTAAAACCCTAATTCTCGATAGAAATTTAACCTAAATCGCACAAAATTAACTAAACCCTAACTGGGTTTTTCAAAACATACCTCATATAAGTCCTTCGCGTTCATTTTTCGAGCTTTAATGGAGTCGGCTATGGAGGTGAAGAGAAGATGAAGAAGAAGATGGTTTTAAAAACAGTTGAAGATAATTCTGTCTTTCCATATAAATCTATAAGGGTAAATTAGGCTATTTAAAGTTAAAAGGGTAATCTAGACAATTTACACTACTATTAGGACATCCCCTAACCAACTAGAGAGTCATTATTATCATGGTTCAGCCCCTCTAATGATTTTTTCAGCCCCTATAACAGTTTACTTGCTTTAATGACTCAAATTCATAACCTCGTGTTCAACTCAAAGCTAACTGCTCCGCAGAGATGTTATACGCAATGCTGACTCGTGATGCACCCTAAATACGCTCCTAAAATGATCCACAATGTACAAGTTCTTCGCAGATGGTGAAGTTGGCGTGGGAAGTGTATTTGTTTGGGACTATGTACAGGGCACGTAAAGTCTGTAACTGGCTAACATCCAGTTGTTTACCATAGTAAAAGCAGTTTGGAGAGTGACTTTCCCCTTGAAACTAGCTAGGCGAAATATAAAGTTACTGGAAACAAGCCGGACACATGGTACTTGGGAAAATCATCTCCACAAGCATTTCCTTCTAGCTAGATGTGTAAAAACTGAATTAGATGAATGAATGAAAACAACGAGTCTTCAAGTATTTATTCATAACCCTCTTAAAATACAGGAACCAACGACTTTACCACTTTGATGGGGAGGCATTGACAGTTTTCTTGGTCTTTTCTCCCAGAGCTTTAATAGAAACAAATGTGTTTACATGAGGAATTACCCTGATAATATCAAAAGGATGAGAGGGGTCGTCTTCAACCCAAATGACTCTCCAAGTTTCTGTATCGGGGTCATAACAACAGAGTGTGTCATAATTAATAATCGATAAAAAATGGACTGTTTTGCATGTAAATATAACCTCGTTCTTCTTTGTTAGTAATATCGGCTTTAAGGTGTCCTCATAAGACGGACACCTTTCATTAATCCCGTATACAATGTTGAAGTCTCTAGACCAAGTCTCACTCATATCTGTCTTCTTCAAGATCCATATTTCGATATGAGGTGCTCTTTTCCTTATTTTGATTGAAAAAACACAAATTCCTTCCCAGCACTACAAGTCCGAAATTAGGTGACTGGTGATAAACAGTGTTACAGGGAGGTGAGACCATCGGTACTCTTCATTGGCCAAACCGAATGCGTGAATTTCTAAGCCCCACGACCAATATATTGTACCATTCGCGAAGGTACCCGGGAATTGATGATTCACCTGTGGAAAGGGTATACATTTGGTTCTCCAACCATAACAACTACCAAGGGTATATACTTGGACTAGTCCCACTCCCTCTCCATAGTCGGCATAGTAGATTCTTACAACCTTTGTACTCATTGGTGGAACCAACATATCCAAACCCGCAGGCGAGGCGGTGATTTGTAGGACGACTTTTTTCAGGTACCAAGAATTTTGAAAGATAGGTATAATCTCCTGTGATGGGATTGAATATGTAGATGGGTTCAATATTAAAGCAGTTGTAGTATCTTCCGAGGCAAATCAAACCGTTGCCTGAGCCAACCAAGTATTCCCGCAGCATATCAGAAGGCATTGGGACGTTGGATGATCTCTTCAAGAGTTATGGCCTTGTGAGTGCAATCCTCATCATCATCAGTATTAATCTTATCATTATGCAGTAGTCTTCCATAGTAAAGCGACTCGTACCTGTTGATTTTTTTTCCTTTCCCAGTAAAAAGGAACCCAATATCTATCTTATCAACATCAGCAGCATAGAGTTGGTTAATCTGGCGAAGTACGTGCACATCAATAGAGTACTTTTTCCTAAGGAGATTTCCCCGGCTTTTGCATACTAATTTGCACTCTGAAACGGACTCAGTTGGAACTCGAGAAAGGATATTTAAGAAGATATCCGAGTGCAGATGATCCATGGTTCCTGTAACAATATGAACGAAAATATATTTAAAAAAAAATCAAAATATGAAAATTATTTTTTGACTCCAACAGAAGCAAAATAGCAACACAGTACATTAAAACCGACATATTAATCAATTAATCAATAACTACATCAGTTACACCAAAAATAAGAGGTTACAGAATTAGCACTTAGATAATAATTACTAGCAAATAAAGTCCTAAATCTCTAATCCTACTATTACTTAGAATTCGCAGGCACACATGCAATAAATAAAGAGGAGCAGAATAGCTTACCAGGAGACCCTCAGATCAACAAAGATTCAAAGAAGAAAAGCTAGCAGCGAAAAAGCCTTTGGTAAGAAAAGAAAAGGAAGCAATTGTGGTTTCTGATCGATGATCAGCAGTAGGAGTTGAGCTCTAAAGAGAATAAAAGCTTTATTAGAGTATATATAAAAAATATATATATATACACAAGGTAGCGGAGGTTATCATGTAAAAGGACTAAGGCAACCGTATAATCAAGGCAGCGTATAGAAGAAGCCGAGGAGCAGAGAAGGTCCGAAGTAACTGTACTGTGAAGTGAGGACCAAGTCAACTGACTGTGCCACCAAGGCTCTTGAAGTGAAGGAAAAGTTAAATAAATTACCTAAAATAATAATAGAAAGATGATGTTTAACGTGTTTCAGTCATCTTAATCTACGTCCAAGTATGAAAACCCTTATGGTGAATATTATTGATCTCCGGAATTAGATGATACTGGGCTAATTTTACAACGTTCATACCATCGGTGGTGGTCATGGATGGAGAAGCAAAGCATCACCGATCCGTATTTCTCCGTTGTACCCATTAGGTGCCTACGCAAAGGGATCTCTCTTCATTGGCTGTTCAATAATAATTTTAACGAGCTGCACTAAGGTTATATGATCATGGCCCTCGATTTGGAAGATGAGAAGTTCGAGTTAAGGGGGTTTAGCTCCTCATATTAATCATGTTCTCAAAATACATCTTTGGTGCTCAACAGTTGATTAAAAGAGTGAAATGTGTAAAAGCAGCGGATTCTGTAACTAATATAATTGTTACAGAACTTACTGTTACAAAGGAATAGACTGTTGCGAACTGAAGCTAACTGTTGGAAGAATTGTTACAAAGGGTATTGAATATGAAAGCTACGGCAACAGTTTCTGCGACTGTTCTATGTGCGTCGTATGTTCTTCTTCTTCTTCTCCGGCAGCAACAGCAGCAGCAGAACACGTTCTCCTCCAGTTGATTTTTTCCGCTTCTCTAAGGCTCTAAACTTCCCCCAAAGTGTTCCCTCCCTTTCTAGGACCCGTACCAACTCTTTTATACACCACATGTTAAATAATCTCGCCAAAATATCCTTCTATATCTTTTTTTCTTCTTTTCTTCCAAGTCACGAGAATAATGTTATATTCTTTCCTCTTTCCACGTCCCTGATTTGTCAAATATCTTCCCAAACCTTCTAACGAATAAACAGAGGATATCTTTCCCTTATTTCAACATAACTGCCAATAATTCAACCAAAACTTCCTCGTAAAACCGTGATATTCTTCATCCCTGAATTATGGAAATAAAAGGATTTCTTTCCTTTTTAATCGAGCTTATAACCATTACCCATCCTGTTTTATCAAGACAGGCCCAAACAACCCAAAAACGAGACAAAAAATCAAAGGAAAATTCGTCCAAATTGATTCAGAAGAAAACATGCGCAGTTAAACTTGAATCTTCCCGCCAAAAGTAAAATTTCAAACGAAGGGGATGACCTCCCCTTATCCGGACCAGGGGTGCGAATAGCAAGTGGATACCCCTTAGTAATCTGGGTGCCCCTTAGTAATTTTCTCCCATGAGCGCAAAAAACACTTTTCGAGCCAATTTCGCCGCAAAAGCCTATTTCTCCAAAAACACCTACAAAGGGATAAAATACCAAAATTAGTACAAAAATAGGTACTAACAATATACACAAAAGAGATGAAAATAGACACATAAATGCGTCTATCAGCATGTTGTCCCCGACTCGGGACCTGCCAAAAATATTATTTAAGAGAGTTTATTAAATAATCGAGTATTAATTAAAAGAGTTTTCTTTTCCGGTACAAAGGAACCCAATATCCATCTTATCAACATCAACAGCATTGAGTTGGTTAATCTGGCTACGTACGAGCACATCAATAGAGTACTTTTTTCTGAGGAGATTTCCCTAGCTTTTGCATACTAATTTGCACTCTAAAACGGACTCAGTTGGAACTCGAGAAAGGATATTTAAGAAGATATCCGAGTGCAGATGATCCATGGTTCCTGTAACAATATGAACCAAAATATAAAATGAAAATAAATCAAAAGATGAAAATTATTTTTTGACTCCAACAGAAGAAAAATAGCAACACAGTACATTGAAACCGACATATTAATCAATTAATCAATAACTACATCAGTTACACCAAAAATAATCTCCGGAATTAGATGATACTGGGAAAATTTTACAAAGTTCATACCATCGGTGGTGGTCATGGATGGAGAAGCAAAGCATCACCGATCCGTATTTCTCCGTTGTACCCATTAGGTGCCTACACAAAGGGATCTCTCTTCATTGGCTGTTCAATAATAATTTTAACGAGCTGCACAAAGGTTATATGATCATGGCCCTCGATTTGGAAGATGAGAATTTCGAGTTTAACGATTTGCCACATTTTAAAGATTTAAGATGCAATTATCGCCCAAAGTTGCTTGGAGGGGATAAATTATATTTGGTGTACACTGAGTTCCAAATTCTACCTGGCTACACGTATATTTGGGCATACAAGAGGGAAAATGCCAACACCACTAATGGTTGTGATTTGAAAGAAAACTACAACAACAAGAATTCGTGGCGTTGGATTAAGGAGTTCAGTATAGAATGGGAAATGCCGTACTGGGTATATCTCGTATCCGTTGAACCCTTGGAAGTTACGTGGAAATAATGAACTTCTATTGCGTATGGATGCACGACTCTCTTTTGTTATGACCTCAAAACCTCGACAGTGCACAAACTTTTCGGTGGTCTCACGGGCTGCTACATGATAAACGTAATTCCTCACGCCAACATCATCGTTTCAATGTTGTCGAAAGATGAAGAGGTTCAAGATCATCAGTAACACTTTGAAAATTCACAGGTGCATGGAACTCTTTTCTTTTCACATAGCAGTGTTTTTGACTGAATCATCATTTAATAAAAACAGTGATATGCATAGAATTCTTGTGCATTTTCATTTTATAATATTGACTAGTTACATAACCTTGAGACTGAGTGAACATACCCCATACAAATCATCCAAAAATCTGACCTACTGATGTCAAATTTCTCAAGCACCTAAAACTTAGATTGCTTCGTTGCATTTTATAATAACCATCAAGAAAAATTTAAAAGTTCGGCTCATGAAGCCACTATTCCTAGAACAGGTTGACGCTGAAATTTGATTTGAGTCTGCTTTTCTTGAATAGCTTCTTGCTCAGATGAAATCTTTGCTTCAGCTTTCCCTATCTGACCTACCTCATAAAGTTCAGTTTCAAGTTCATCTTTTCTTGTTTGGGGGCCAACATATTTCCCCTGCATTGCATCCAATACCAGAGGCCATCAATCTTTTAGCTGCTCTTGCTACCATTCTTTATCGGCCAGTCTGGTAACTGGAGTTAAGGTAAACGTTTAGCATTGTTGCATGAACTCTTTCTATCTTCAGTTGTTAGACTGATTCCTCAAAATCCATTCTGTTCTTGTAATAACTAGTCATTCATATTTATTTATCTATATTGAAATGGGGAGTAGTTAATTGTAGTAGTCATCGATCGACATATTTGACCCGTACAAGAAGTAGGTGCATTACAAGTTGGTGGGGATAATCGCTGGTCAACAAAATGAAAAGTTGTCATGAAACTTTTGTCTCCTGTTATTATAAGATCCCAAATTGCATTCAAAGATCAAGTAGCCATCTCGATTAAAATAATCCCAACTTAAGTCGTCTGATAGGAAAAACAAGCATATGGGGCTTGATTGATCATCACTTCAAATTAAACGAAATCTATTCTCTAGAAAAAGTTCTGAAATGCTGCTGCGAGTAAAAATTGTCTCTGCTACTTTGTTAGTTTGGGTACTAGTGTTTGCTTCATGTTACAGAGTTGTTGTCTTTGCTTCGAGTTCTTCTTTTTCACCAACACCTAAAAAACAGTTGCGAGTTGAAGAACAAGTTGATGCTCTTTTGAAATGGAAATCAACCCTCATTAACCAAACTCATTTGTTCCTCCCTTCTTGGAAGATAAATTCTACTGCAGATACGACGAGTCCATGCAAGTGGTACGGAATTACTTGTAACAAGGAGGGAGGCGTCTCGAAAATAAGTCTTACAGGTCTGGGCTTACAAGGTACACTCCATAGTTTCAACTTCTCATCTTTCTCCAACTTTGTTAGTCTTAACATGAGCTATAACAAACTCTTCGGAACCATTCCGTCCCAGATCAATAATATTTCGAAGCTCACCCACCTTAATTTTGTCTCGAACAATTTTTCCGGACATATTCCAATAGAATTAGGCTCTCTCACAAGTCTAGAATACTTGGACCTTTCTCAAAATCGAATTAGTGGATCCGTCCCTCGAGAAATTGGCAATTTATATTTTCTCATTGGTCTTGGGTTGTCGGAAAACAATCTGACTGGTTCACTGCCTACTTCCATATGCAATCTACCTAACTTGGCTTTTTTCTTAATTCATGAAAATCAAATCTCCGGTGCCATTCCTCGGGATATCGGAAGACTAAGTTCTCTTACCATGTTAGTTTTGTCCGACAACAATCTTAGTGGTTTGATCCCCGCTTCGGTAACCAATTTGACTAGTTTAAACTCTCTTTACCTAAATGGTAACCAACTTTCTGGCATCATTCCTCAAGATATAGGAAACCTAAGCTCTCTTACAAGCTTAGACTTTTCCAAAAACAATTTTATTGGTCCGATACCTACTTCTATATGCTACTTGCCAAACCTCACTTATTTATCACTTTACGGAAATCAACTCACTGGTGACATACCTCAAGATATTGGTAAACTAAAGTCTTTAGATAGCTTATATATGGACCAAAACAAACTCACTGGTTTGGTCCCTGCTTCTGTGGGTAATTTGAGCAATTTGACTGATTTATCTCTTTTTAAAAATCATTTAACCGGTTCATTACCAGTAGGAATCAACAATCTAACAAGGTTGAAAAAGTTATATTTGGGTGACAACAAGTTTTCTGGTTCCTTACCTCAAAATGTATGTCAAAGCGGAACACTTGAAGAATTTGAGGCAAGTAATAACCATTTCACGGGTCCTATACCAAGAAGCCTTAGAAATTGCACCAGCCTTAGGCATCTCGGGCTCGCAAATAATAAACTGGTAGATAATGTGACAGAGGCGTTTCACGTGTATCCGTATCTAGATTGGTTTGTTATGCGTGACAATATGTTGTATGGCGAGCTATCCAAAAACTGGGGCAGTTGTCAAAATTTGACACTCTTCTCTATTCCAGGGAATAACATCACTGGTATAATACCTGCTGAAATGGGCAAGTTAAAAGCATTAAGTGGACTTTACCTAGATTCAAATAACTTAGTAGGAAAAATTCCAAAGGAGTTGTTGGGATTGCCTTCTTTGATCCAGTTAAATTTGAGCAACAACCAGCTCTCCGGCAGGTTGTCTTTTGGAAATGGAATGTTATCTAAACTGCAACATCTTGATTTATCTACAAATAAGCTTACCGGATCAATACCCGAACAACTAGGGGAGTGTTCGAATTTAATATACTTGGATTTGAGCAGAAACTATTTTAGTGAAAGCATTCCATTTCAAATTGGAAGCTTGAGTTCGTTATCGATCTTACTAGATCTTAGTCAGAACGAGTTGAGTGGAAATATACCGCCAGCTCTCGGTATATTAAGCCAACTTGAAAAGTTAAATTTATCCCACAACAAGCTTTTCGGTTTAATTCCATCTTCATTTGATCAAATGCTCAGCTTAACCATTGTCGATGTGTCGTATAATGAATTGAGTGGCCCTATTCCAGATATCAAAGCCTTTAAGGATGCTCCTCTTGATGCATTGAAAGAAAACAAAGGGCTGTGTGGGAATAACTCTAGAGGTTTAATACCGTGTAATTCCTCGGCTGTTACCAGGAGAAAACAGGCCATGCATAATAATAAACTTGTGCTCATAATTCTACTTCCTTTGCTTGGTTCGTTGTTGTTTTTATTCATACTCTTTGCGATTTGGTTCCGCCTTCGAAAAATATCCGTAAGAAATGTCGCGACTACAAATCAAGCTAGAGCAGCCTATGCTAGAAGAAATTTATTTTCGATTTGGAATTACAATGGGAAGATAGTTTTTGAAGACATAATCGAAGCAACTAAGGATTTTGACAGTAAATATTGTATTGGAACGGGAGGATATGGGAGCGTTTACAAAGCAACGTTGTCAACAGGTCAAGTTGTTGCCGTAAAGAAATTTCACTGGTCAGATGAAGATTCTGAGATATCTGATCCAAAGTCATTTGAAAGTGAAGTTTTTGCACTGACAGAAATGAGACATCGGAATATTGTGAAACTTCTCGGTTTATGTGTTAATCTTGATAGGAGGATCTCATTTTTTGTTTATGAGTACTTGGAAAGGGGAAGCTTGAAAAGTGTTTTACGGGATGGGGAACAAGCTATGGAGTTCGACTGGATAAAGAGAGTAGGATTTATCAAGGGAACAGCTAATGCACTTGCGTACATGCACCATGATTGCATTCCTGCAATAGTCCACAGGGACATATCTAGCAACAATATCTTGTTGGATTCTGAATACGATGCTCGAGTTTCTGATTTCGGTACGGCGAGGATTTTGAAGCTGGATTCATCAAATTGGACTTCACTTGCAGGAACCTATGGATATGTTGCTCCAGGTATATAACCCAGCAGAAACTTTAATAATTTATTGTTATTGATACGTACCATTTTTATGAATATAATTAATACATTTTCTTTGTTACATTTACAGAGCTCGCATATACAATGAAAGTGACTGAAAAATGCGATGTTTATAGCTTTGGGGTGATCATATTAGAAGTACTTATGGGAAAGCATCCATATGAAATCATCACATTGCTCTCGCAATTTTTTCTTTCATCTTCGTCTTTGAGTAAGGAGGAGAGAAACATAAGGTTGGGAGACATCTTGGACCAACGCATCAGAGCACCAACAGATATCGTGGAGAAACAAATAGTGCACATCATGAAGGTTGGATTTTCGTGCTTACGCGGTGATCCATGTACTCGGCCAACTATGCAAGAAGTAACAGTGGAGCTATCATTGTCAGATCGCAACATAGCAGATTTAGCAAAGCATTTTGAAATGATTACATTGGGAGACCTACTGCCATCATAATAATTTGTGTAACGAATTCGTCTTATTTTCATTTCATTAGTTTTCTCCAAATTGTTTATAGTTACGGAGACATTTCTCTCAACTGAATTCCTTTTTCTTTTTTTTTTATCCAGAGCTGAAAGTTTAAGCTTGTGCATCTCTTAGGGAAAAATCTGTGGCCTTTAATCCAACCATCATTTCTGTCATTAAATAGGTGAAGATCATGCAACCTTATTTCTGGCGCAGAATCGTAATCTCCAGCAGCTAATTTCCCTTCACCATCATTACTAGTAACACAGCTTTCATTGAGCAAAAAAAATTGATTAAGAGAGTTTTTTGTAAACAGAAGAACTGTAATGTGCCTAAGGTGTAAGAAAACGGTACACCATTATCACAAAATTTGTTAGCCTACCAAGCAGGGCACAGGAGCCCTAAGTAGAGGCATAAAAATTTCCAAAACATTATCTAGATAATTGTTGATTTTATTCCGGTCCACAAAATTATATATACTCGTCCAAAACTTCCTTCGTCCCATCTGTAATGCTATTGAACATAGAATTCTTCACGTCCTTCATGGCCACATATCTAGTCTACGTACCATTAGTGTCCCTAGAGTAATTAATCACCAAGACTTTGAATGCTCCCACTTTAAATGAAGTCTCCATATGTCTGAACGCGCTTATAGAATTCTTTAAGTCACAATTTGCTTATATAACATATATCTTTTCGGTTTCTTTGCCATTTTTCAAATCTGTACATGTTTTGGAGATGAAGTTATTGCCGCAGCAGCAGAATTCTTTCAACTCCACTACAATACTAGTACTATTATGCAGCCTTACACTCATCATTTCTTACATGGATGTCAATTGTCTTGCTGCGATCGATGATGATAACGAATCAAGTGACCGTCTGTCGTTGATTGCTTTTAAGAAGGGAATCACTCAAGATCCACTCGGAATATTGAGTTCCTGGAATGATAAGAATAATTCTCTTCATTTCTGCGAGTGGAGAGGTGTTGCATGTAGTCGCCATCATCCGAGTAGAGTCACTAAGATTAATCTCCGATCACTAAAATTGGTAGGTTCCATTTCTCCTCACATTGGAAACCTTAGCTTTCTTGAAGAACTCATCCTCAACAACAACAGTTTAAACGGAGAAATCCCACAGC
Source organism: Papaver atlanticum (assembly GCA_023531105.1). Classification (NCBI taxonomy): domain Eukaryota; kingdom Viridiplantae; phylum Streptophyta; class Magnoliopsida; order Ranunculales; family Papaveraceae; genus Papaver; species Papaver atlanticum. The sequence goes on along the minus strand of JAJJMB010006973.1, from coordinate 608,513 downwards.
AAATTGGTCGTCTTTTTCGATTGAAACGCTTGGGTCTTTCAAATAATTCCTTGGAAGGAGAAATTCCGCACAACATATCTCGTTGCATCAATCTTATACAGCTTAATATATCTCGCAACAATCTTATGGGAAGTATTCCAAATGAGTTAGGCTATTTGTCTAATCTCATAGTATTGAATCTCATCCGAAATAATCTGTCAGGTCAGATTCCATCTTCATTAGGTAACCTTTCATCTCTTATTTACCTTGATCTTAATGCTAACAATTTGGAAGGAAGCATCCCAAACTCTCTTAGTGAATTAAGGAACTTACAACATCTGGTTCTCGGTCTGAATAAGTTATCCGGAATTGTCCCTTCCTCACTCTATAACATTTCATCACTTAGAATCTTTTCATTGATGAAAAATCAACTCCATGGGAGTATTCCTTTTGACATTGGTTTCACACTTCCAAATCTCAACTTCTTTTTAGTTTCAAATAACAATTTCACTGGAACTATTCCAACTTCATTTTCCAATTCGTCTAGACTCGAAATTTTACAACTTGATAACAATAATTTAGTTGGACCAGTCCCTTACAACCTTGGTAACTCGAAAAGTCTTGACAGAATACTTTTGGGAGAAAATAAGCTAGGAAGTGGACAAGCTAATGATCTAGACTTCCTCAATTCTCTAGTCAATTGTACATATTTGAGGTGGTTAAATATATCCGCGAATAATTTTGGAGGAGTTTTACGTAGCTCTGTAACCAATCTTACAACGAACCTTCGTGTCCTAGATTTCAGAGAGAATCGGATATATGGAGGTATTCCTCCAGGTATTCAGAATCTTCAAGGTTTAACGGCACTCTCTTTGGGATCAAACCAATTCATAGGAAGTGTTCCTCCAGGTATTGGGCTTCTTCAAAACTTAAGAATACTAGAGTTGGATAGTAACAAACTCTATGGTTCAATCCCTTCTTCATTTGGTAACTTAACACGACTGATCGAACTAAGTTTAAATGACAATAACTTAACAGGTCTAGTTCCATCAAGTCTTGGATACTGTAAATCTTTGCAGGTTTTGGATCTAAATTCCAACAGACTAAGTGGCAGTATCCCCGAACAAATTTTCAGACTTCCCTCTTTATCATTGATTCTAGACTTGAGTAATAACTCATTTACGGGTTCACTCCCACTGGAAATCGGTAACCTGGGAAACCTTGGGGAGTTGTACCTGCACAGAAACAAATTATTTGGTGAAATCCCAAGCAGCATAGGCCAGTGTTTAGGCTTAAGACACCTAAATCTGCAAGGTAACTTCTTTCAAGGAAATATTCCTCCAGCTATCACTTCCTTAAAAGGTCTTGAAAGCTTAAACCTTTCACACAATAATTTGTCTGGTATAATTCCGAAAGGCCTTGAGATTCTAACGACACTCGTTGAATTGGATTTGTCATTTAATAATTTAGAGGGAGCGGTACCCCAAGACGGAGTGTTTCAGAATGCAAGTAAATTTTCAGTTGAAGGTAATATAAAGCTTTGTGGTGGTATACCTGTAATGAAGTTGCAGAATTGTCCACTGCCATTTAACCCAGATACAAAGCAAAACCAGAGGAAGTCAATGTCAGCCGAAGCAATTATTATCATCATCGTAGTTCTGGTGGTTTTATTTATAACTTTGATTGTATTTTATTTAACTCTTTACTGGAGAATAAAGTCAAAAAGCAAACTTCCTTCAATGGATTTAGACGTGGGTATAAGGTTCAAAGGAGTTTCTTATAATGAGCTCTTTAAAGCTACGAACGGATTTAATGATTCTACCAATTTGCTTGGGGTGGGAAGTTTTGGCTCTGTATATAAGGGAATTCTTCGCCAAGAGGAATCAAATCTTGTCGCAGTTAAGGTTCTACACTTTCAACAAAGAGGTGCAACCAAGAGTTTCATGGCTGAATGTGATGCCCAACGTAACGCTAGACATACAAATTTACTCAAGATCGTTACTTGTTGCCTGAGTACTGATTGTCAAGGTAATGATTTCAGAGCAATAGTTTTTGAGTTCATGGCTAATGGCAGTTTGGAGAATTGGCTGCACCCAACTATAGGTAACACAAACAACAACGATCAACTACAAGTAAAGAATTTGAACCTGAAAAGAAGGTTGAACATTGCAGTTGATGTTGCTTCCGCCCTAAATTATCTTCACCATGAATGCGTTACGCTCGTTGTTCACTGTGATCTGAAACCAAGCAATGTTCTTCTTGATGATGCTTTAATTGCCCATGTGAGTGATTTTGGCTTGGCTCAGTTCCTTTCAAATCCCTCCAGTACTTCTCGACAGCTAAATGAACAAGATGCAAATTCAGTCGAACTAATGGGCTCCATTGGTTATGTCGCTCCTGGTAAGAAAAAAAAAAGGATCAACTGATATTCTTGTGTTTATATGAGTAGTTGTATTACAATGATTTTGTTATGTGGGTTATGTGATAATCTTTGCTTTGGTTTAAACAGAATATGGAATGGGTGCTGCAGCGTCTACACAAGGTGATGTGTATAGTTATGGGATACTTTTATTAGAGATGTTTACAGGAAAGAGACCAACTGATGACATGTTTAAGGATGGTTTAAACATTCATAATTTCTCTAAGATGCATGCGTTGCCAGAGCGAGTTTTCGATATTATTGATTCACGATTGCTACTGGAATTAGAAAATGAGCATCTTGAAAATGCTGAAACTAACACTTATAATATGCCACGAAGTGAAAGAAGAAATAGAGCAAGACATACCACAAGACAAATTTTAGCTTCAATTATTCAGATTGGAGTCATATGTTCCTCAGAGTTACCTGCAGATCGAATCAGCATGAATGAGGTGATTGGCTATGTAGAGGTAGTAAAGAACCAGTACCTTGGGATCAGAATGTAATAAAAATGAATCAATTCCATTGACCATATTGTCATCTAACATGATTAATCTGTTTCTTCTTCACTTGTCTTTGTTTGTTCCTCTTGTTCGCAAGATGGAATCTTTGTTAACTTGCAGTACCAACTTTCAATAGCCTAATACATGCACCAGTATAGAATCTGAAGTCACTTGGACAATATCTCAAACAGATTTTGTGCACTAGTAATCATCGATACAGTAGTATTTGGGGAAGATGGCCTTCTAATGCAATTCAGCCAATGCCTAGTAGAACTTGAGTATCTCTCTCTGTTGAATGAAAGTGATGATCTTATTTTGTATCACTTCTTATTCAGTGCAACTAAATGGAATTCGTTTCCCTTACATGACCTGCCGGAAACTAAACAAGGTTCTCACCCGCCGCAATGACTGTGACCCTGAACCTCAGGTCCAAGGTTTTTAATGCAGAAGCTCCATATATAAAGGTGGTGGAATTTTATTGTGAACTTGACGAGTGTGTAAACCTGTTCCCATCTGGCTGAGTCTACCCACAAGAATTTCGTTTTGGTGAACAAGAATCTTTTCTCACGGCTACTTCCGCAGTTTTGGCCTGTCTTCAAGAATGCTGGAGGGAGCGGTTAGTTTTGTCATAGACTATGACTATGGAATTCAAAACAATCCGAAGAGTACGTCAGCAAGTTCAAAAGAAATTATACATGGGTACATGAGAAAGGATTTGTACACCGAAGATCGGAAACATCAATTAATTTTTTTCTTTACTTTTAATGAGGAGAGTAACACGATAAATAATAAGTATTTATTTATTTTTTGATGAAAAATCAGATCACATTTCATTCAATCCTAAAAGGTGAGTACATGATTGTTTACGAGAAAAAAAACACCAAAATATAAGAAAATTTAAATCCAAATACAAATAAAGATACATCACATATAATTCACAAAGTGAAAGAGCAAAATACCTCAAAGATACCCAATTTTTATTTGAATTAGGTAGAAATAAAAATAATAAGTATTAAATCTAATATCCAAACGCCGAAAAATGCACATCAACTCGCCAATTCATCTTCTCCCTCAGGCTCAACTCCCTATAGTTAAATGAAAAACCACACTCGTTATATAGCTGTATCAATATTTGATATTAGAGACATTAAAAAAATGATATTAATATAGTATAGATTGGAACTCTAAATAGTGCAAAGCATATAAAATGCTTCTGGTCGAAGATGGTGTAATCAAGGAAATGCACTGACATATATTTCTTCAGAAATCATATATTTGTGTTAAGAATCAAGCGGCCAACTCAACTGCTACTCCAAGCTCAAACTTTCTGTAGTTAAATGAAAAATCACACTCATTATATAGTTGTATCAATATATTTGATATTAGAGGCACTAAAAAATATATTAATATAAAATAGATTATAAAGTCTAAATAGTGCAATACATATGATGTGCTTCACGTAGAAAATGATGTAATCAAAGAAATGAAAATAAAAGAAAAAGTCGTTAGGAACTGATCCCCATTTATAGGACGAGGCTTCACCCCGCACCTGTTCCAAAAGGGATTTCAATTAACAATTGCAGTGCCTAAGAGCGCGCGGTTACCACAAATCAGGATGGTACTTTTTCAAGAAGCTGACTTGGAAAGTGGGATGCACTTTTAATCGTTCCGGCAAAACGAGTTTCTAAGCCACCTTACCAAGTCTTTTCATTACTTCAAAAGGACCATCGTACCTTGGAATTATGCCTCTATGCATCGTCTTGATAGAAATCTTCTTCTAAATCATGGACGTTAGCTTCAACAATACCATATCTCCTACCTCAACAAATTCCACGTCTCTGCGGCGTAAATCTGCATATTTCTTCACCCTTCTCAATGCCTTGGATAAACTATCACGCGCTTTCTCAGTCATTTCTGTTTTAGACCTTGCATAACAATATGCTGATAGTTATGAGCCTTGATTCTTAGCCTTGGGCACCTCACAAGGGGTTAATGGTTGTTGTCTTATTGCTAACTGAAAAGGACCCATCTCCGAAAATATACTTTTGTGCAAATTGTAACAAAATTGGGCCGTATCCATAAACGATGCCCAATTTCCCTGGCTTGCAGTCACATAATGATGCAAATATTCTTCTAACAATGCATTTATCCTCTCCGTCTGACCATTAGTTTGGGAATTATTGCTAGTAGAAAACTTTAGTTCAGACCCAAGCGATTCGAACAAGGCATTCAAAAATCTTCCTTTAAACTGCGAGTCTCCATCACTCCAATTTCTTAAGAAAGTCCCCAGTACTTCACTACATTCTTGAAGAACAGATCCGCTACAACTTCTGCATTATAAGAATGAGGATAGGGAATGAATGTAGCATACTTCAAAAAGCGATCAACGACGATCATGATCGAGCTAAAGCCTTGCACCTTCATCGGCCCATTGATAAATTCCATCGATAAACATTGCCATGGCTTGTCTGGAATTGGCAAAGGCTGTCGTAATAATACTACGTTTCTCCTTTCCGTCGTATCCAATTAACACACTAAGCATGTCGTCACATACAACTCAACATCTTCTTCCATTTTAAGCCAGTAGTAGGAATGAGATATCAAAGCATGCGTCCATTCCATGCCTGGATGACCATCCCAAATGAAATCATACCTCTCTAGTAAAAGTTCCCTTCTCAATCCACAAACGATCCCATCACAGAACTACTTAGTCAAGCGCACACATGCATGATCATTCTTCGCCTTTTCTTTAATTTAAGGCAACAACTCTGCCTCAATCGTGGTCAGTGCCGCAACATATTCTGCTACCAACTTTTTGCTCAACGCATGTGACACATAATTAAGACTTCCTGGATTATGTTCGAACTTATAGTCAAACTCGCTCAAAAAGTCAAGCCATGCCACCTTGCTTGTTTTGACGAAAGTTTCTTCTAGTTGGTAAAGAACTTAATGGCTACATTCTCCGTCCTTATGATGAAATAAGTTCCTAACAGATAATGGTGTCACGTTCTTAGGCAATGTATTACTGCCAACATCTCTTTTTCATGCACAATGTATCGCCCTTCAGCATCATTAAGCTTACGACCCGCATAAGCTACCGGATGGCCATCTTGCACCAAGACTCCCCCTAGAGCCCTGTCTGAAGCATCAGTGTGCACTTCAAATGGTATATCGAATATAGGAAAGCGTAGAACTGGTTTCGTCGAGATCGCTTCCTTAAATGCATCGAATGACCGTTGACACTCGTCAGTCCATGCCCAAGATTTGTCCTTCCTCAACAAATCTGTCATAGGGGATACTTTCTTTAAATAACAAACTATAAAACGCCCGTAATAATCATCCAAACTCAATAAAGAATGAAGCTCTCCCAACTTTTTTGGTTTAGGATAATCCATAGTGGCTTCTACCTTTTTATGGTCCATATGCACGCACCCTTGCGATATCATATGGCCAAGGAAAGTTATTGTGGTCTGGGCAAACTCACACTTTTCCTCTTCACATACAAACTAGCTTCCTTAATCTTTGCAAACACTTTGCGAAGATGCATCGCATGCTCTTCCAAAGTATCATTGTAAATATCTTTGTCGTCCAAGTATACTACAACAAAGCGGTCAATATACTCAGAGAATACGTCATTCATCAGGTTGCAAAAAATTGCAGGAGCATTCGTCAAGACGAATGGCTTCACATGGTACTCATACGAGCCATACCTGGTTATCATTGCAGTTTTTTGGTTCATCTCCTTCTGCTATGCACACTTGGTAATAACCTGAGCGCGAATCCAACTTGGTGAAGAACTTAACTTTGGATAATCTATCAATTAAGTCGGCCACTGACGGAATTGGGTACCAACTGAATCGTGTTTCATGTGTAGGCTAGTACGCAAAGAGTGGAAACAGATTGTGTATCATCCTCTTGTAAATTATGGTAATGCTTGTATTTTTTGTAATTTACCATTAGAACTGTTACATTACTCCATGAAATTGTTATTCAGCTAATTATGCATCTTTTGCATTCAATAGTTCAAGAAACTCAAGTTGAGTTGGAAGGTATTTCCAAGGAACTAACTGTATGGTCAGGGGAAGGAAACGTTGATGTCGAAAAAATTTAGGCGATCTATTATTCCCTTATTAATGATTGAACCGGATTTCTGCTCAAGTTTGTACTTAGTTTTTAAAGTTCTGTAAAATTATTCTGATAATTTGCAGGTTGGCCAACAAAGAAGTTATGAAGGTTACTGAAGAATCCGCAGGAGTTACTATTGGTTCTGCATCAGATGCATCAGATGCAAATCTCATTAAAGCTGTCAGGTATACAACGGTGGGTAAAAAATCTTATGATTTTATTGTCTGGCATACTCAGACCCCTAGTTTATTCTCACGGGGTTACGAATCTCCAGATGAATGAAGGGTGGTTTTTGCTTGGTAGTGCTAACCCCGCGGAATTCGTTAATCCCTTGTTGGATCATTTTAAGTATTTCTTTTACAGAATTATTGCATCTACATTTTGAAAACAGAAATTGGAGGTGACAATGGTGGATATAAAAATGAACAAATCGTACGAAAATAGAAGGACTTCCCCGATATAAGTAAGAAATACCAATAGGTCATAGAAATAATATATTAGGATGAGTTTGGTCCAGTTGACTCAGTCAACTGTCTGTTTGGTCCTTTTTGAAAATATAAATTATAGTTTGGTCCTAGAAATTATTGTTTGGTCCTAGGGTGTACAATACCCATGCGGGACGACGTCATGGATGATGTAATTTTCTTCTGGGAGTGAAAGAAATACCATTTTACATCCATATATATATGATTTATTAGCAAAAAAGAAATCATTTTTAGATTTCTTTTCTCTCTCCTAGATTTCAGATCTAGTTTTTCTTGTTCTTGATTTTTTTTTTCTCTGTTTTGCTGTTGAAGATGAAGATGAAGATGACGATGGTGTTGAAGATGAAGATGATGATGAAACGATGAAGATTTGTATGTTTTTTTGTTGTTGCTGCTGCTGCTGTTGCTGTTGAAGACGATGAAGACGATTTTGTAATGAACTTTTTTTGAATGTTTTTGTCTCTGCTGCTGCTGATGATGAAGAAGATGAAGATGATGATGATGACGACGATGATTTTTCATTTTTTCGTCATTTTTTGCTACTGCTGCTGTTGAAGATGATGAAAAAGATGAAGATTTGCTGCTGCTGCTGCTGTCAAAGAATATGAAGTTTGAAATGAAGATGATGAAGACGATTTTTTTATGTTGTTGATGCTACTGCTGTTGATGACGATTGATGTTACTGCTGCTGTCAAAGAAGACGAAGATGATGAAGACGATGAAGTTCATCAAACAGAATGAACTCAAATCTGCTGTTGTTGAAGAGTGATGAAGACGACGAAGAAGATGAAGATGATGATGCTGCAGTTCATTTTTACAAATGAACTCTATTTTTTACGAATATTTTTTGTGTGTTCATTTTGAAAAATGAACTCTGTTTTCTTCTATAGATTTTTATTAGGAGTTCATTTGAAAGAATGAACTCGGTTTTCATATATGTTTTATTAGGAGTTCATTTGAAAGAATGAACTCGGTTTTTTGTCATAATAATGAAGTTTTGTGTTGTGTTCATTTTACAGAATGAACTCTGTTTTCATATGTGATTTAGTTTGGTTTTATTTTGCAGAATGAACTCCGGAGTTCATCAAACAGAATGAACTGCTACAAAAAACAAGTAAACGATTTTTTTTAGATTTTTATTAGGTATTCATTTGAAGGAATGAACTCCGGAGTTCATCAGACAGAATGAACTGCTACAAAAAATAAGTAGGAATTAACACGGAAGGGTACTTTGGTCCATTTAATATTTGTAAATAATTATGGACCAAATGGAAAATGTGATTTCTGAAAGGACCAAACTGACTTGGAACCATCTAAAAAATGACCAAACGATATTTTTCCCTAAAAATAAATAAATAATTTTTTTCATTATTTGTCT
>JAJJMB010006973.1:538024-599614 GCA_023531105.1 Papaver atlanticum | reverse complement strand
AGTGTAATATGTTACAGATACTTAGTAAGGGCATCTCATAAGTAGTCTAGAGTCTAGAATACGTTACAGATATCAATCCATATAAAATAAAATAATCGTAGATATTAAATTTTTGGATCGGAAATAAATCAATAGTTTTGGATTTCATTTGATTCAAACAACAGAACTCCAATAGAATTACAATAATTACTTAATCATTTCTGAGAAACAAATCAATTTGCTTCACATTTCTGATGAATAAAATCCTTGACTTCTTTAAACAACAAATCAGTCTCAGGCAACTCAGGAAAACAATAAAAAGCATGAACACCATTTGGATACTCAATCAAATCCACATCTTTCCCGCATTTCTTCAACCCTTCATAATATCTAACCTGCCAATCCTTTAACGGATCAAATCCCCCGGTCACAACCAAAGCATGAGGAAAATTCACCAACCCTTTCATCTTCTCAACCAATTTCTCCGATCCGAACACATTCGCCGCTTCGTGATTCCGATCGCACCCGTCCGGCAAGAACACTTTCCACAGCCAATCTGTGCGGGGAAGAGATACCAACGGAGCATCTTTTAACTTGATTTCCGATTCGGATCTTTCTTCGCCGCCGAAAAACGGTTGAATCTGGATCAATCCGATGACTTTCAATTCTTGGAACGAGGAATTACACGCTCTTACTGTGACGTGATGAGCTATGTTAGCACCGGCGCTGTCTCCGCCGAGAAAGCACCGCGACAGATCTGCGTTCGCCGGGAAATCCTTACACTGTTTCCCGTCGATGAATTTCAATACATCGAATCCGTCGTCGTACTGGCAAGGGTACTTGAACTCCGGCGAGAGACGGTAGTTCACTGATACAACAATCGCGGAATTCTCGCGAGCGAAACGGCGACATATGAAGTCGTAAGCGATGGAAGCAGCGGAAAGAAAAGCAAACCCACCGCCGTGAAAGAAGACGAAAACCGGAAGAGGAGTGGCGGGATCGATGGGGGTGGTGGTTCCCGACTGTGATTTTTTAATCGTCGGTGTATAAAGACGGAACCAGAGATTACGAGATGGATCGACGGTGATGTCAGTGATGTTGAGTCCGTAGACTGGTTGTGATGGGATTTTTCTGCTGATGTCGAAGAGATTAAAGAGACGGCGATTGACTGTGCCGTCGTCGCGGCGGGTGAAATCTGTTACTCTTGAGAGGAACGCTAGAGCGATTTTCGTTTTCCATGGGAGGATCGGTGCTGAAGGTGTTGTTGCACCAGACATTTCTATCTACTATCAACACTCGCTCGCTCACTCTGATATGATTTCACAACTTATTGACTTTGTTTCCTTCAATATCTTATCCTGGATTTGATTGAATATTATATGGGCCATGTGTAACATGGATCTTTTTACTCGACGGGCCTACGGCCTTTTATTGGTAAAACAACTTTAGGAAAATATGGCTATCTGACAATATGGTTTTAATTCCAACCATATGTTAGACATGGGGCACCTCTGTGAGTCTGTGAGTCTGATTTTGTGTATTACCGATCCTTTTAGATAATCCGGTATGGGCAGGAGTATGTATTGGGGTAATATAATAAATGACTTTACTTAAATATAGGCCATACATTTATTAAGTGGAAATTTCTAGGGAACCCAGGTTTGATTTCTCTCTTTTTAATAAACCCATCATTAAGATTGTATATATTTATAGCCCGCAATTTAAAATATACGGTTAAGATTAATATTTTAAGATTGAATTTATATTTTCCATTTTATATAGGACTAATTTAACCTTTATCCTCTTTTATTTACTAACAAAATAATTAGAAAAAATATTCATCTGTCCATTTAATGCGTTACCATAATTTCTGGTAATTTGGTAAAAAAAATTACCATAATTTACGTAGGTCAATAATCTAAAACTCCTGGTTTCACTCTAACTCTTTAAAGTCTTCCTATGTTTAACTCTCTCTTTGAAGTGTGTTGCACTTATTTGTTTGCATATTAGACACCTAATAAATGTGTATACGTAGAAGTGGAATCTATCTTTATTAATTTAAAACATGATTCTATTTAATGGAACGGTGTAAATCATAATTTTTATAGCTCAATGATTATTTCAGGTGATAACTGGAATTTTTATAGGTGATAACTGAAATTTTCGTCTATATTTATAGGTGATAATTGGAATTTTCATCAATTTTTATAGGTGATAACTGAAGTTTTCATCAATCGTGCAAGTGAAAATTGGATTTTTTTTTAACAATAGCACATGATGCTTATCACGGGGGAATATTCGGCCTAACGCTCTATATTGATGAAAACCAAAAAAATTATTTTTGTGAAAACTAGAATTTTCACAAAACTAATTACGGAAAAAAATGGAATTCTTCATGAGTTGCACCTATGAAAAATGGAATTTTCCGCGAAAATTGGAATATTCATGAATGGCACTTGTAAAAAAGATGGAACTTTCACAAACTAAAAATACGCATTAAGGAGTTATTTTAGGGATAAATGCGTAATATTTTTCACCAAATCTCACATAATTTACGGAGTTATTTTAGGAATTATGATTTGAATAAATTTTCATCATATCTAGCGTATTTTAGGGATGTATTTTAGGATGTTATTTGACTTCCGTTTATTTATTATAATTAATTTTCTTAACTAAATATAAGCTTAATTTTGTAAACAAATCTTACTATAACTATTCTACAACTACAACAACCTAACAATGCTCATTTTCTTGGAAATCAGGGAAAGCATTATCCATTTAGGTTTGAATGGGTAGGTGTTGGTTGCATCATTCTAAAATGCTAGTGAGTGAGAGGTAAACACTATGAAAGTTTTTTTCATCTAAAATTTAACTTCTTTCACCTAAAAGAGCAAACATAACTTTAGTCTTCACCGGCCTTGAAAAACAACCGATTAATGGACACCCATGTTAATGAATTTCCCAAAGGATAATAATTTAGCCCATGCATGTTCCTTGTCAGTCATCTCGACTATGACTGAATGGGATTGGGAAAACACTTGGGACACATCAATCAATTTTCCTTTAGGAGGTATTTGCGAGAATAGTACGTTGTAAACTATGCTCTGCATGGATGGAGTACTGTTCTTTTTTTTTTTTTGTGTTTGGGTTGTTACTTATTTCATGTTTGAAATTTTATTTGTAGTGAAATTGTAAATCGAAAGATTTGATATCTATGTCACATTTCATTGGTGATTCGAACATTTCCTATAAAAGGCAAACACGTAACTACAAAATAGAATTTTGAACTTTTCTGAAAAGCTAGCAACTAACAAGGAAGAAAAATCGAGAGAAAAACTTCGTAGCTGTCATTATTGGGTTGGAAATCATGTTCGTTCATCACTAGGGTTTCTACAACATTATGATAAGGAAGAAAAATTGAGAGAGAAACTTGTTAGCTAGAGGTGTAAAACGTGCCGGCCCGGCACAACCCAGCCCATGAGATCACGTGCTTAGCGTGCTATGTGCCGTGCCGTGCTGTGCCGGAGATTATGACGTGTCGTGTTGTGCCGTGCTAGAAGGCGTGTTGTGCTGGGCTGTGCCAGAAAAATAAACATGTTGTGTCGTGATGTGCTGTGCCGGGCACATTTATTTTATATTTTTCAATATAAATTTTCCAAATATTTAGGTATTATATGTGTTATTATGAAAATAAGTCAACATCACGATAATAAAATGTCAATAATTGGCTGGAATAAAGGCTCTTTTGTGAGAGAGGTATTTTGTAAAAGGGTCGTATGTTTATGGTCATATTAGGGTCTGGGTCGTAGAACATGCCGTTGATGTGTTTGGGTCGTAGACTGACCGAAGACCGTTAAAGAACTGTTAATTGATTTCTTTATTTTATCAAACACCTTGACAATCAGCAGACTAACGTTGACAGTTAAACTTTTGTCAAAGTATATAACCCTTTAGTCCTTTTCCATCTCCTTCCATTTGGTTCCGCTTTTGTTTTCTGACGTTCAGGCATTTTTACAAACACCTCATCAGCACAACCCTATGGTGTTGCTGTGCATTAAGTCCTGTTCACTAGCTGTTAACTTCCTGCAAATTCATTTCATACACAATCCATCTACCATAGCCCATCAGGAAAGCAAAAACATTCATAATCTCCTCAAAATTATGCCGGCCTTTTATCATGTTTGTATATCTTGAATTTTTTTATCTTACCCCATTTGTTTACATGACAGGAATCCAAATTAAGCATACACATAACAACTGCAAACGTTATCCTATGCAATGCAAATTAGTGGAGGAAGATTTCAACTTCTCTAATGGAGTCCGACTAAATTTGTAGCAGCGTGATAAGCCCAAAGATCACTTTGAAAAATTCTCAGACCAGACATGTTTGTTCCTTCCTCTGATCACGGCAACAAATTCTGTCCAAAATGTAGAATGCACTCCATTTTCTTGTTTAACTTTGAAGTCCCAGTCGGCCAGTCCTATAGACATTCCACCACCAAGATTCAGCGAAACATCAATTCTTCCCTGTCTTTTTGAACTGGTCTCTCGAAATAGCACCCAACAGAAACGTAAAATGTAGCCGAAAAGCAAAGTTTAGTTCAAGTATTCAACTGTCCAAAGGATAAGGGTATTTTAGTAAACATATAAGACGGTCAAAGTTAGTCTATGACCCTATCCCATTAACGGCATGTTCTACGACCCAGACCCTAATATGACAAAAAACATACGACCCTTTTATAAAATATCTCTTTGTGAAATATGCACAAAATATGATGTGTTGTGCCATAGTATTTTATACATATTATGACGTGCTTTCTTAACGTGTTGTGTTGTGCCGTGCCACGTGCTTATCCATGCCGCGTGCTGTGCTGGGCTAATATGCCGATTAGTCAAACCCAGCCCGTCCCATGAAACTAACGTGTTGTGCCGTGCTGGGCTAAGTCATGTACTGGGCTGGGCTGTGCTCAAATTTACCGTGCTATGCTAGGATGTGCTCGTGCTGGCACATCCCAATTTACACCTCTATTCTTAGCTGTAGTTGTTGCCGAACAACTCATTATTTGTTTGGATGTTCGTTCATTATTCTGTCGGCTGAGTTTCCACAACATTATGCACAAGAGATGTCGTCTACACAATTTCATGTCTGCATAGGAAATCATGCAAATGAAACAGAGTTACAGAAATACCATAAGTTACTACGTATCAAGAAAACTATAACTTTGAACCGGAAATTAACGATTTACTATTGATAAATCTCCAGTATTAGTTCTACAGTATGTTTAGGCTTGGGGCCTTCTGCTATTGCTTTCAGCTTGGGTATTAAACCAAAGTGTCCCTGCAATAAGCTCGTTCGAGTTCCCAAGTCTATCCCTGCACTTACGCTCATTCCTAGAATCCAATTAGTGTAACTTACGACGCCCGGAAGCAATGGCCAGATTAGACTACAAATTATAACTCCTAATTTAGATAGATGCCACATCTCTTTCACAAAGTTAAGCAGAGGGTGCGCAGAAATCGCAATCATGGGTTAAACGGATAGATGACTCGAGTTCTTGAATATCTCTAGGTCACTAATGGATGTGTTGCCTAGCTATTCCAGTATGTTTCAATCTACAACTAGCAGTCTAGGTAAGATGGGGCACTCATCATGAATTTGGTAAAGGAAAAGACTCTTAGCTGCCATGCCATAGTGAAAGATTTTATTTCTGTGTAGAACTCAACTCCTCCTACTGATCATCAATCAAAAGCCACAATCGTTTCCTTTTCTTTTAATTTCTAGCTTTTTTTGTTTGTTGACCAGTAGGAGGAGTTGTGTTCTGGTAAGCTATCCACGCATACAACCTTTAGGCTAAACGGTAATGTAATCGCCTACTAGGCTACAGCGATACTAGAGATTAGAGATTTAGGACTTGATTCAGGGGCAGAGGCAGTTTAAAGCAAGGCAAGCCTAAAATTTCAGATATTTTGGGCAAGGCTATTTTTGCTCTTTCACTTCCCCTTTACAGTTTGTCGCTCCATCCCTGAAGTCTTGATTAGCTAGTAAATAGTTTGTAACATTGAGTTTGTCATCATCTAACCCAATCCTTGACTCACACCGAGTCAGATATCAGACTGTTTGTTTTAAATTTTTTTAACCAACTTGACTCAGACCCTTTAGGGAATATAATACCGCTGACTTGGGACTAAACCTCTTACTCGCATCATGTTATTGCAAAAATATCCTCCATTTTTTAAAATATAGATCTCATTTTCTTCTTCGACTTCTGACAGAAAAACGAGAACCCTTAGAGATATTTTGAAGACGACGACGAATACAGAGTATGAAGAAGCTGTAGAGGGAAAATAACACAGGTATTTCGTGTTTATTGTTGTTATCCTCTTTCTCTCTTTCTGATTTCTGTTTCTAGTGAGCTCTTTTTCATAGGGTTTCAAGAAGAAAGCTAGTAAAGAGCTCTTTAACCTCTTCCTATGATCGATCCCATCCTTTTAACTTTTGTTGTTGTTTTAGTAATGGGTTTTTATTGGATTAAACAATTTTGCTTGTTAATCTGGGTTTCTTTTATTTTCTGATTTGGAGTATATGTGGCTATGGTTTAGTGGTGTTCATCAACTGTTTGCATAAATGCTTAATTGAAGTATGCCTATAGAAAGACAGAATATACTGCACCTGTGAGAGTTTTGAGTCCAATATGGTAGAAAGCAAATTAAGAACAATAGCGTATCATGTCCCTCTTGCACATAGATCAATAGAGAATAATACCTACGACTAACCCTTTTAAGATTAGTATATTGTATATGATTTTAGTTGTTTTTTGTTTGTGTGCTTATTCTATGTTGGTTTGAACCTTAAGATACATTGAGTTGAGATACCTGAATGTGCATGTTGTATGGCCACCCAGATTGAGCATAATATACTGATCACCGATGTTGTATTGAGCATAATATTGATTAAAAATAAATAAATTGGTCACATATTTGCGTCTCGGGCGTTTATCATCTAGGCGCCTCTTTGGCGACTTGTGTGCCTAGCTTCTGTTGGAGTCAAAATGTAGTTTCAATCTTTTGATTTACTTATTTATTTTGGTTCATATTGTTACAGGATCTATGGATAATCTGCACTTGGATATCTTCTTAAATATCCTTTCTCGAGTTCCAACTGAGTCCGTTTCAGAGTGCAAATTAGTATGCAAAAGCCGGGGAAATCTCCTTAGGAAAAAGTACTCTATTGATGTGCACGTACTTCGCCAGATTAACCAACTCTATGCTGCTGATGTTGATAAGATAGATATTGGGATCCTTTTTACTGGGAAAGGAAACAAAATCAACAGGTACGAGTCGCTTTACTATGGAAGACTACTGCATAATGATAAGATTAATACTGATGATGATGAGGATTGCACTCACAAGGCCATAACTCTTGAAGAGATCATCCAACGTCCCAATGCCTTCTGATATGAGGTGGGAATACTTGGTTGGCTCATGCAACGGTTTGATTTGCCTCGGAAGATACTACAACTGCTTTAATATTGAACCCATCTACATATTCAATCCCATCACAGGAGATTATACCTTTCTTCCAAAATTCTTGGTACCTGAAAAAAGTCATCCTACAAATCACCGCCTCGCCTGCGGGTTTGGATATGTTGGTTCCACCAATGAGTACAAGGTTGTAAGAATCTACTACGCCGACTATGGAGAGGGAGTAGGGCAAGTCCAAGTCTACACCATTGGTAGTGGTTGTGGGTGGAGAAACAAATGTATACCCTTTCCACAGGTGAATCATAAATTCCCGGGTACCTTCACACAGTGGCGGAGCAACATTGGTACAAGGGAGGACAACCGTCCTCCCTAGTTTTAGGTAAACATAAATTTTGAAGAGAAAATTTAGTGGAATTGAATATTTGTCCACCCAACATTTCGGCAGATAAAAGAAAACTTAAGTTATATTAGTAAAGATGATAACTATTTATGGATAAAATTGGAAACTTCATTAGTTTATCGTCTATAATTATAATTATTACTTAATTCGTGCTAAGGATTTTTTTCCTTTTACTTATATCTTACACAATTATATGCTTAAATTATAGAGAAATTGGGTTAATTGCCCAAATATTTTTAAAACATGGTTCTAATGGACGAGTAAAAATTAGTATGGTGAAATGGACACCAAAAAAATAGCAAGAATGAATCTGGATTCATCCTGGCTTAAACTTAAAAAATAGCAAGGGTGAAACTGGATGCATCCTGATGTAAATTAAAAATAAGAAAAAGTACTTGAAAATTGGTAGGATGAAACTGTTTACATCTTGGCTATTTTTACATTCTCGTCCATTTAAACAGTATCAAATTTTACATGTCTTTTTCACCCAGAAATTGTCGTTATTGGGTTAATTGACCAATTTTGTGTAAATTATATTAGTTGATTGTAAATTTGACTCGGTAAGTTTAAGAGTTTACCAACTTAAGAATTTTTCTTAAGAGTAGAACTGTAGAATAAATTTTCACTGTCGTTGGAGAAAATGTCCAAATTTTTTTTTGCAGCCTTCGGCTGCAATTATGTGCTATGCCTTCACCATACATAGTTGTCCCCCCAACGACCATTTTCTGGCTCCGCCACTTCCTTCGCAAATGGAACAATTTATTGGGCGTGGGGCTTAGAAATTCACGCATTCGACTTGGCTAATGAAGAGTACCGGATGGTCTCATCACCTCCCTGTAACAATGTTTATCACCGATCACCTAAATTCGGACTTGTAGTGCTGGGAAGGAATTTGTGTTTTTTCAATCAAAATAGGGAAAAGAGTGCACCTCATATCACAATATGGACATTGAAGAAGACAGATATGAATGAGACTTGATCTAGAGACTTCAACATTGTATACGGGATTAATGAAAGGTGCCCGTCGTATGAGGACACCTTAAAGCTGATATTACTAACAAAGAAGAACGAGGTTATATTTACATGCAATTATGAAACACTCTGTTGTTATGACCCTGATACAGAAACTTGGAGAGTCATTTGGGATGAAGATGACCTATCTCTTCCTTTTGGTATTATCAGGGTAATTCCTCATGTGAACACATTTGTTTCTATTAAAGCTCTGGGAGAAAAGACCAGGAAAACTGCTAAAGCCTCCCTATCAAAGTGGTAAAGTCGTTGGTTCCTGTATTTTAAGAGGGTTATGAATGAGTACTTGAAGACCAAGATCCTGATACAGAAACTTGGAGAGTCATTTTTGACAAAGATAAACCTTTTCTCTCCTTTGTTTATTTTGAATTTCGGGGAGAAATTACCAAGTAAACTTCAAATGCCTCCCTATCTGTTCCTGTGACTGGATCCATGGAGTCAGTTCTGGACTTTAAGAAGGTTGTGTATCAGGTGAAGACTCTTTCCATCATTGTAATTTTTATTTCACTGTCCTAGTACTTAAGAAAAAAGTTTAAGAGAGAAATGCATGATGTATTAGATCACATTATGGATCGAACCATGTAAAAAATCTTGTGTCTCATTTATATTTCTAACACTTTTATCTTCATCATTATGTGAAATATGATTAGATCTAGAGATTGTCAAGGGTTGTACTTTGTGGGATTTTCGGCAACTACATTTTGGCGCTAGAAGGAGGGAGAGTAAAGGATTTATTCTACCTCTAATTTGAGAAAGTTACTTCAGACAACAAATCTTACTGGATCTATGAACTACAAGGGAAAATATGAAAGTCTTGGGCGAAAATCTTACATTCTAAACTAACAAACGTCACCAGCAGTTCACAAAATCAAAATAGGTGTCAAAGATGCATCAAGACCTTGGAAACAAACAAAGAGCAACACAATGAAATCAAACGAAGCTACATCACCAATCACTCTTAAAAGGATGAATTCCCTTTCTATCTCTCTAATTTTCTCTTTGCACCCGGCGCTTACGAGCAGGAGCAACATTCCACCTAAGTTCCCAAGTCCTATAGGCAGGAAGATGACCATGTGCATCGGGAAGCCGAGGAAGTACACCTCCGAGTTCGTCCCAGCCATAAATCCAAGGACCTACGATCCGAAGAGGAACAAGAAACCATTTCGGATCGTTAGTCTTCCGAAGTGTAAATTACTGGCATTAGGAGGATCCAGATCGGAAAGGAGCAAGGACCTCTCAAAGCACGGCGAGACCTAGAAATCCCCACACCAAAACCATAAACTTGTCCCCGAGCTGATGACTCCAATAATTCTCTACAAAGTTCTCGACGGTGCATAGATCGGACTGGGAAGGAATGAACTCGTTCTTCTCATGATCTGTGACCTCGCCCTTACGTCGGCGAGCACACTCTCGGAGGATCCACCAAAAATTACCATTAGGCTGGAACACACCCCTCTGAGGATTAAATAACAGAGAACCTCGTACTGAAAAGAACCCAAGGGACAGTACAAAGGAAGACGAAGCCCCGCCTCTAGTTGTCCAGCAGTCACGATGATCTCGTTTGGGCCACAGGATAGTTCGGCGATCTCCTTGGTCAGAATTTCGGCTTGTCCATCAGGTCTTGCAAAAGAGACTTTTAATCTCTGCAAATGATACTTCGTTTTCAAATTCTCTAAGTAGTCAGCATCGGTCATCTCAGGCGGCCTACTGGAACTAGAAGGTCTAGACACTGGTCTCTTATCAGTGCTGTAAAAATTCGAAAAAGAATAAACAATCACACCAAAAAATAAAAACATCAGAACCATAAACTGAAGAGAAGGAGATTACGAGATTATGGAAAAATAAAAAGTTCTAAGGCAACAAAAATGAATCAACAGTTAATAATATCGGCGAAATCCATTAATGAAGGAAAAAACCTTAAAAAGGAAAATAATAACTCTTACCGTCTTAGAGGTCGAAATGGAGAATTTCTGCCAGACATAATGAGGCTTTTATGAAGATCAAGAAGTTAAGAAAGAACAGGAAAAGACAGAGAAGAAAAGGAACAAAAAAGTTCTGAACTCTGCAAAGGGAAGAGAAAAATAAAAACATGATTCTCTATCCTAAAAAGATTTTATAGGAAGTAAAAACCTTTGGACAACCAACCGGCGCCTCAAGTCCAATAGGTAAAAGCACATTAAAGGCGAAGACGTGGCGGAAATCTTAGGACGTGGAGAAGGAGAAAAAACGGTCACACGTTTTCTTCCCATCATAGCTCTGGTAAGACGAAAAGAAAATGAGCAAATTGTGAGGGATAAATAACCAATCACCACGTGTAAGCATCACAGGAGGAGATCTCATGATAAGATATTAAGGAGAATCCACCGAATCATGCTTCAAAAGGTGATTGCATCCAAACCGAGACAACTGCTACATAGCCGCATGAATGACTTGTGTAAGGAGTAGTCAAATCACACAGACGGTCAAGTCTAAAAAGAGAACAAGGCATTTAATGTGAATTACAAGAGGTGCGATACAACTGTGAACGAATATACATCCTGTCAGAATCTCGGATGAAAGGTGATTAGCAGTACGATCCGAAGAAGATGTAGCATAATGCTTCTCGAGAAGGAGCAATGCGACGAATGAATGATATGATATAACTTGAAAGGAAGGGTAGGACGATACACTCCGAAGGAGAATAATGGAAGACCCGTCCGAGCGATGATAAGATGTACAATAACGTCACCATCCCAGAAACACCGAATCATGTCTTTACGAGTTTAGTTCGTCTATAAATACCAGTCCATGTAGAAGGAAATGGACATGTAATTTTAGATGTTCTTTCTACAGAGAATTCTAGAGAGAGATTTTGAGAAAGAAAATATGAGAAGTCTAAGTAATATTTGTAATTCATTTAAGGATAAGACCTTCAATAATAAAGATATAATTTCTTCTCCATGCATGTAGGTCTACAAGGCCGAACAACTTTATATACTTGTGTTCATCTTTACTTTCATGTTCTTTACATCTTATTTATCTTTGAATCTTGAATGTTAGTCGATTTATATTCGTTAGATCTATTTGGGTGTAGTCATTAGAAAAGATGCAACTACACATTAACAACAATGATGCTAACGATTTCGAACTCAAAGCAGTAAGCAGATAAAAACGAAATCTGTTGTAAACAATGATAGAACGTACATACGTACAAATACAGTTCTCTATCTCATCTTCTACACTATATGGCCAACGAGAAATCAATGATTTAAGTACTGACAGACTGTTTTTACCTTCAAAAATTCATTCATGAGAGGAGATTTCTTTTTCTTGCTTTAAAATTTAAAGTTTCTAGGGTTCATGAAAAGAAAATTACGACAAAGAAAGACAATAAAGAGGAAAAGTTTTTAAACCCGTGTGAAGAAAGTATTGAGTTGAGTCAACCACGATTTTTGCTCTCCTCGGATCACATTTTGCTCTCCCTTTGACGAATCCCATATCGACTAGTTTTTTTTTATTTTGTGATGCCGTGTAAGAATATTTTTCTGAAAGTTCCAACTCTTACCACGCTATTCCTTAATTTTTTTGACTTTTTGGTGTTGCCTCAACTCTCTCAAAGAAAAAAATTGCTAGTGATTTTGAAGTTATCTGCACCTCCATCACAATTAGTGTAACCAATTGATTTTTAATCGCATTCTCAAATTATTATGAGTTTTCCCAATAAGTCAACTTCAAGATATCAGAGTGCATGAACTAATAAATGATAAATCCTCCATGCTAAAAACTATAACTGATTTACATTATAATTATTATATTACATCATTTAATTAACAGTACATCGAGATACTCTAATGGCAATGGAATCAACAAATCTCCAATATGGAAGCCACAACTTCTGCCTCTTTAAAAGCAAAACTAAAATCGGACTCCAAAATCCTACTCCAAATCACAAGGCAACAAAAGCATACAATACCAATTGCTCTTTTACATCCTCTCCGTCGTCTTCGTCAACTTTTTTTGTAGGATCATCGATGTTATAGTTGCCTTCACAAATTTTCCCAGTAGGTAATCCACACAATAAATCATTTCCAATAAAAGCAGAACCGTCCAAACTCAATGTATCAAAATGAGGACCCATTGGAATCTTTCCACTCAGATTATTATAAGATAGGTTAAGAAACCCAAGGGAGTCGATTTCTGTCAAAGATTGTGGGATATATCCAGATAGTCTATTAGTACTCAAATCCAGAGACTCTAAACCAGACATGTCTCAGATGCCCGCAGGGATGCTTCCCGAAAAAGAATTATGGGACAAATTAAGCACAGTAAGTCCTTTCAACAATCTTATCTCACCTGGAATGTTTCCATCAAGAACGTTACATGATATATCTATTCCAGAAGAATAAGTGTACAAATGCTCATGTTGAACCACCATTCCTTTTATCACCATTTGTAATTGCAATGGATCCAAATAGGTGTCAAGCAAGAATGTCTCATTAGGCCTACCTAATAACATTTTCAAGCTGCCCAAATGCCTCGGTACTGGCCCGGAAAGATTGTTCACCGATAAGTCTAATATTTGGATTTTTTCCAAATGAACAATCTCTAGCGGGATTGACCCATTGAACTTGTTTGAGCTTAAAGAAAGGATCTTAAGGTCATGGAGTGAACCCAAACCAGTTGGTATGCTGCCTCCAAAGTCGTTATGCGCCAAGTTCAGAAATTCCAAGTGGTAAAATTTACCGATGAAATCAGGAAGAATACCATCAAGAAGGTTGTCATTTAATTGAAGAAATTTAAGACCATCTACTAGTTCAAGCTTATTTGGAATTTTTCCTGTGAGATTGTTGTTGCCAAGGTTTAGAGAAACAAGAGCACTGCAATACCCTATATTAGTAGGTAGAACCCCGGAAAAATTGTTGTTGGAGAGATCAATATAATGACTAGATAAGAATCCTGGTTCAGATGGACATATAGAAAACGGAATTGAGCCTGAATATTCATTACCAGATAGATTGATGGAGATAGCAGTAGATATTATTTAGATAATATTTCTCCGTTCTCAATTGATATTTCACCACTTAACTTGTTGTTTGATACATCAAAAAACAAAAAACCTTTAGGTGGAAGAGGCATAAGACGACCATAAAGTTGGTTGCTAAACAGTTTTAAGCCTAGTAGATATTTGAGTTTGAAGAGACAAGAAGGGATGACTCCTGTTAGGTTATTCTGAGTCAAATCTAAGTCCACAAGATGAGTCAAATTACAGACGGAAGTAGGAAATCCTTGGAGATTGCACGAACTCAGCCCTAACTTCTCTAGTTTAAGTTCAGGGTACAAATATAAATGCGGATTTATAGTTACAGTTAGCCTAATTGAACTCAACCCTAGAGTTGTTAGGTTTAACTGGTTAATCAAATTGATCAATGAAATGTTTCCCTCTAGAGAGGTTTTAGATACACTAAAAACACTAAGATTTTGAAGATTGGTGATGCAACTTGGTATCGTTCCTGTAAAATTGTTATCTCTTAAAACAAGTTGTCGAAGAGAGAACATCTTGCATACTGATATTGGTATAAGTCCTTGGAAATTATTGCTCGACAAGTCAGAGAAAATCAAGGTATTTTAGATTAGAGATTGATGGATGGATATCACCGGTTATGGCATTGGCAGAGAGGTCTAAATACTGGAATTGAGACAGCTTGTAGAATGAAGATGGTAAAGATCCAGAAATTGAACATGATGATGCAGAAAGACTGACCAATAACGGCGCATTGGAAGTTATACCCATAATTGATCCAGTAACTTCCGTATTTGATATACTTAGTTTTTGGAGTTTAGGCCATTGATGTTTGAACAACCTAGATAACTCAAGAACCATGTAGTTGACACTTAGATAACTCAAGAATAGAAAGTGAAGTCAAATTAGCCAGCTGAATTGGGAACGGAGAATTTAGTTCATAATTGTAAATTCATTTTGAGGGACGATAAATGAGAAAGGTTGTGAAAGTCATGGATGGGGAAATATGGGCTAGATATATGGCAGAAAGAGAGATCAAGAGTCCTAAGATTTGATAAGTAAGATATATGTTCACCAAAGTTCTCCCGCGAAGATTAATAAATTATGGGTATCAAGGGATCATCGATTAGAGAAAACAAAATCAAAGAAGACAAAGATTAAAGTGGTTCGGCACTAACATCTACATCCACTGACAGAACCCGTAGGGTGAATTAGATTGATCACCAGACTTAATGTACTGGGATAAAATTACATGTACATGATTGATCCTATTTATAGGTGATAGGATACAAAACCTATAAGATAAAGTAACAACCGATATCTTTGACTAGGTGAAACTTATCTATCTACATTACAGGATTTATTATTTGACTTGATCCTATAATCTAGTAGGTGACTTTGCTGCACTTCACTTATCTTGAATGGAGTCCACGGTCATCTTCATGTTTGATATTCCAACACCCCCTAGTTGGACACGGAGAGAATTGAAGTGTTCAACTTGAAAAATATCTTGAAATGAATCTTTAACATAAGCTTCGATTAGAATCTTGTGACACAGTCACTTGATTTCATTCAGATCCTCATTTGAACGAAAGTATCAAATGTGCAACGGCAACAACAAAATAACCTTCTCACGTAGTCTTCATTGCCTAATGCCTAATGTTCTCAAAAAAGCTTAGCTGAGGGCTTCGTATGTTGATTAGTAACCAAGGCAAGACATGATAGCCAAACCAACAACAATGAATGATGGTCGTCTATGGAACTTTGAAGAATGTTTAGAAGAGTGATATGGACTTGGTTTGTTGACGACAAACAAAGATAACTCAGATAAGACATACAAACAACTTGTAGTCTTGTATAAAAAATCGTCCATATTGAGAAACAGAGATGGACGTGTAAGATAGTTTTCTTGGATGAAAAACTAACGTTTGAAATAAGATCAGGAAAATGACGATCTTTAGAAGAGGAAACTCCTGATATTGAGGGAGATTTCCGCGTGATATTGGCCATACTCTTGAAGAAGAGGAAACATGCCTTTGATAAAAAGAAAGCTCAACAACAACTTAAACGTTGTGTATAATGCCTGTGAATAATAAGATCATGGATGCTGTGGACATGATAATTTTTCAACCGTTTGAAATAAAATCATGGATATCCCAGAAAATGGAATACCATTATCTTTGGAATTGATGGAGTTTCCTTAAACTTGTCAACAAAAACAAAAGATAGACAAGAGATAAAAGGGAACACAGATGAAAAAATAAAAATAAATAAGAACTTGGTTTTGAATGATTTGAAACCAGTAAATTGGATTAGATAAAATGGGTATAGTGTATCAACAATATCCATTTGGTTTTGAACTGATTTCACATTGATCAGTTTGATTGAATCAGAGATGAGACAATCCAATACAAATAGTTTGATTAACACCAGAATCCGACTAATGAATTGAGAGAAACCATTTGGTTTATGATCCATATCCATTGTCATAAAACTATGAGAAGAAACTCATGATAATGAGAGAGACCAACAAATAGTTTGAGAAAACAAAGCTTAGAAAACAAATCCAAACATGAACGGACATAAGGATAGTTCTGTGTGGGGATTAGATGATATATTTAAACCCCAAAATCAACGGGATTACGTTGAACATATTGATCCTATTAAGGAAAGAAATATGAGCATAACTGTTTACGGTAATTTCGACCTCAACTAAGGAGGAAGTAGTACGGGTATTACATTAGAGTCTACGAAAATCTATAGACCAGAAATATATAAATCCAGTGGATAAAATAAAACAATGTTTAATTGAACATCAATAAGAATAACAGCAGTTGAATGAAGGTTTTGTGGTAACTAATGACAGAGCAAATAATAAATTCTTTGAATGGATTGGAAATGTATTCCCCACCCTGATCAGCACGGAAGACTTTGATCACTGTACCAAACTGAGTTTTTATCATGGTTGAGAAATCAACATGTAACTTAAGAAAATTTGCTTTAGAGCTGAATAGACATACCCATGTATAACGGGAATAATCATCAATAAAACTGATATAATACAAAGCACCTCCCTTTGACATAATTGGAGATTTACCCCAGACATCAGAATGTATAAGAGCAAATGGTTTTTTTTGAGATAGAAGTAATAAGATTAAAAGAAAGAGCTGGTTGTTTTGCCAGTTTACCAGAGATGCAATTTGGTTTTTTATCTAACTGAGTATCTCCTAGTAAACCCTTATTGATCATATATGAAAGACGAGAAAAGGAAACATGACCTAACCTAGAGTGCCAAGACATGAACTGTGATGTGGTGGTGTGATATGGAGTAGTAGTTGCAGCAATGACATGGTTCTGCACATTTGAAGGAATGACTAGAGACTGGAGTAGATATAACCGACCAACTCTACGGCCAATCCCAACTAGCTTCCCTGTTTTGAGATCCTGTATAGCAAAACCAATAGGAGAGAAAAAGATGTTAAATCCTTGATCACATAATTGTCCAATGGAAATAAGATTCATTGTGATCTTAGGAACAAGTAAAACATCTAACACACATATGTTATTTAAAACTTTTATCAAACCAATATGGCTTGCCATAACAACTGATCCATCAGTAGTATGTATCTTAGGAGCTATAATAGGATGAAGATTATCAAATACTTTTGAGTCATAAGTCATGTGATTTGATGCTCTAGAGTCTAGATACCAACCAGTTGAGAAAATACCTGATGGAGCTGAGAAAACAGATGCAACAGCAGAGTTGTTACCAATTGAAAGTGCATGTTTGATCATTTCCTGTATCTCAGCAAGATTTGGCACCGGAGTTGCTGAATCACAGTTTGTATTAGATGTTGGTTGTGCAGTTTGAGTTGATATAGATGGAGATGGTGTAATATATGAAGCTGGTGTGGCAGTGAATATGGTTTTCCCACCAAATCTTGTTTGCCCACCATATGAATTCTGCCTTCTGTTGTTTCTGGATGATGAAGATGTACAATTCCTTGTGGAGTGTCCAAGTTCCTTACAGTAGTTGCATTGAGTTGTAGGTGTATCTTGTGGCACTGCAAATGGTGGAGAAGTACAATTTCTTGCTAAGTGACCAAACTTCTTGCAATTATTACATTGAACTTGAGACAAGTCACGCTGTGTTGGATTATTTGTTGGATTACTTCTCTGGAAGTTACAAGTTGGTCTGTAAGAAGACATGGCAAACACTCCTGAAGGCTCTGGCTTGATAAGTTTCCGCGTTTATTCAACAATAAGCTCTGATAATGCAGACTCAACAGATGTAAGAGGTGAACGATGAAGAATAGAACCCCTAACTGAATCATATGCATCTTGTATTTCCATCAAAAGTTGCACCACTCTTGTTTCTTCTCTATACTTCTCCCATAATTGTAGATCAGTTGTCCATTTTGGTTCCATAATCGCCAGTTGATTCCAGATTAAAGACATTTCAGAATGAAAATCAGAGATAGACTGATCATGTGATTGTTTCATGGAACGAATATCTTGTTCAAGTTTATATCTTTGAGCAAAGTTTATTTGTTTAACCTTTTTGAGAGAAAATCCCATGCATGTTTTGCAACTTCAAAACTGGTAAGCTGCATGCTGATTGAGGTGATTACAGTGTTGCCGATCCAAGTTAAAATTTTGTGATTATTGATCTCCCAGGTTTCATTGGAATCAACTGTTGATTCCTTTTCTTTGTCTTTGCTGGTGGTGCTGCTGGTTTTAGGACATTTTTCGGTATCATCAATGTATTTCCACATACTTTTTCCTTTGAGAAAACTCTTCATAAGAAAAGACCAATGAGTATAGTTTGTTCCATCTAATCTCACAATGATAGGTTGGAAATCTTCTCAAGACATGTTAATAGATTTGAAGGAGTAGTTTGATTTTCTGATTTTAGGGTTTTAGGAAAAAGACTAAGAACCACAGGGATTGAAAGATAACTTTCTATGAATAACTAAGGCAAGGATTGTTTCAAAGTTTATGCAGCAGAAGAATGGATTCTCAGATCGTTGTTAGCTCTGATGCCATGATAAACATGAGCATAGAGGAAGACAACAACTGTGTATGAGATAACCTCTTTTTGTGTATTACTAGATGGGCAAAAGCACCCTACTTATAAAAGAGTACAACAGATAAAAGAGGAAGGAAAACATACAAAGACATATGACCATAACTGATCGTACAACACCTAGATAACAAGAATATATACTCTATACCTGCATATATACACGCTAAAGCTGTCAAGATATTGTAATATCTTAACAGACACAAGTTGCAATAGTGAGCAGTATAAATACCCATATAAATAGCTATGTCGTCTGTTGCGACACGTCCATGAAGATGTTTCTACACCACCCATGCCCGTTTTGGGGGGATTTTAATATCCCACAAGTCACTAAAATCTCTATATCAACCGTCCCTCTAGGTCTTGCAAGAATCATAGGCATCATTTAAGCACTAATCTACCACTGGGCTTTTCCCAAACCATTTTATCCTCAATGTGGTGGCTGAATACTAGCTAATTAATATATAACGTGTCGCTAGATGGCTAACGTTTACTTTAGAATAAGATCATTGAGATGTAACATATATATTTATTTGGCTAGAATTCTATATGATCTAATCTAGTGAAATCACTGTTACACGACGTCGATCAATGGCCCATAATTTATACATGTAATGTTCGGCTTTGTAAGGTCATGGTGCATCATTTTGCTTGATGTGTAAGACCACCATGATTGTAAACGTTTGGTTATAATTTCCTAAAGTGTACCACCATGTACATTATTTTCCTAAAGTATACCAGGAATTAAATTTGTAAGTTCGACGTACTTTAAACCCAATTTAAGAGTCAATTAAATAGTTTTTAAATGGAAATATTTTATGTTCAGACTATTAGTCCCATATTGTCTGAGTCATCTAAGATCATGCGGTTTATAATCCCTTAGGGCCTCTCCTCCACTCATTGCCAATTGGTTTTGAGTTGGATGCCCATATTCTAACATGATATCAGAGCAGGCTATTTGTGTCGAGTCATTTGGCCGCACATTTACTTCTCGTCACCTGATTTATGGTCCACGTGTTAGACCCAACGAGGCTATACGTGAGGGGACGTGTTGAGACTATTAGTCCCACATTATCTGGATCATCTAAGATCCTGCGGTTTATAATCGGTTTTGATATGGATGCCGATATTCTAACATTTTAAACTTCATTCATCAATTACTAGACACAACTAAATAAGAAGACCAATAAATAGGCCTGTTGTTGGTAAGGGTCCGTAGTTAATGTTTTGGAGGGATGACAACTCACTGTCTAAGCTTTCGGAAGGAAGCATTGATTTATAGTAAAAGTTCAAGTACAACAATCTGTCTGTGTACTTTGTAGATAAAACTTTACAATTTCTGAATGTCAATTTTATGATTTCCAGTTTGTGACAGAATCCATAATGGATTAAATGCGGTATCTGATGCTAACTGAATTTAAGCCCCCAAGATTTTGTGCGCACACAAAAAGAATACATTAATCTAGTAAATCCGGTGGTGGTTGCAGTAACTTGCGATACCAAACCAGCTGTATCATTTTAAAATCTTCAAGGCATTTCTGAAAGCAGCGACTCTCCCTCCCTCTACTAACATTTCTGAAAGCAAATGACCAGGGTTTTGTGAATGCAGTTATGTTTCTAGATTTGGAGTGTTAAAGTTTTGTGCCGTTAGGTTAAATATTTTCACGAGAAACTAATAATAATGGAGAAAAATATAAATATCAATTGCTAAAACCCTTACAGTAGGCAATATATAAGTTTGTTACTGAGGACCTCCTCAACACCATCATCTTAAGTAAAACAATTTAACATATATATGGACTCGCCTTGGCCACCCGAATTCCGTTACATTAGGACTTTGACAACAGATGATAATGATACAGAAAAAAAAACAAAAAAACTGAAAGAACGTACAACAACTTGGCAAAACCAAAACAGATTACTTTTTGAACCAAGACATGACATTATTGATCACCCTTCTGGGTACAACTAAAGTTGAGAAGATAAAAAATTGAATCTCTAAGATGGTTAGGGGGACGATGATCCAGTATTCTCAGTAACGTTATCCAGAGCTTGCAATGGTGTAGTCAAACGGATAATCTTTTCTTTCAGCTGCACATATTGGGACAGAATTTACCCAAAAATGAAAAAGTTAATTATAACTAAAAGAAACATCCTGCATAATGATGAATGAATTGAAGAAGTAAAACTATGAATTATTACCTCTACAATTTCTAGGAATACAAATTTTACGTGATTGAATTCACGCCTAAGCTGTAACAACGCCTCTTCACACGTAATGAAAAACATCGACATGTAAAAATATTTAGTGACAAGAATGTAACGGGATGGAAAATTAAAAGAAAAATGAACTTAATTTCATCTGTACTTGGCTATTTGCAATTCCTTTTTAGCTTTCAAAAATTGGTTACACGCCTGTGTAACTTGGTCGGACCCAACACTGTAATACCAAACAAAGTTCAGATGCAACATCTCAGTGTGACTTGAAGATATTATCCGATCCAACAACAAATGCAATCTATTCTAGGAAAACATTGAGCTAAATCTATAAATATCATGATATGTAGCGTACCAAAGGCTGTTTTCTTTTATTGATTTGATCAATGTTGCAATTGGGAAGACATGCAGACATGGCTTCCTGAAATTAAAGTAGAATGAGAAGCCGAAAACGAGAATATCATAAAGAAAAAAATTTGAGGTTTGGTTGAGGATTATTACTCACATATGTTGTGTTTCGATTCTCATAATTTTCTCTTCTGTGTCTTCGCAAAAGATTGATAGCATAATAACCAAAAAATCTGGTTCATCATCATGTTTCAAGCTCATAAGTACGTTAATCTGTTTTCCCAATGTTCCCTGCATTCATCAAACAAATACAACATACAATGTTCACATTAACGAAACCTAACGAGATCATTATTTAAAAATAAGAAAACAAAAAGGACTAAGGAGTATGTGTACTCGAGAAGAACTATCGTACATCATTCAAACTCCTAGCTACGATCTGACCAAGATCTTTCTCAACAGTCTCAGCCATTGGTCTATCAGATGAGTAAAATAAAAAGAGTGTACTTTAGACGACAAATATGAAACGAGAAAAGAGAGAATTTCTTGAAAGATGAAAAAGTATATAATCTCTTTCTTTTTTTTAATATGCGTGAAAACACCTTCCCTTTATCTAAAATGGGATGGAGAGAGTATAATTTAAACATCAAGCACAAACACGTAGCTTCGTGCAACAGGCATGACTTAACACACCCATATATATATATTCTTCCTTGAGTAAATTGATATCCAATTCCTTGGTAAAATTTTCCAGCCATTTCTTTAAGTATGTTGGATCAGGGACATCTTCATTCGCTTTCTCATATTGTACAGACCACTTCACAAGGCAGTTATAGCTCCCGTCCCTCTTTGTTGGTGTGAGGGTAAAATACCCGATGACCACGTGTCAACATCTCAAGGGATATTTCATGATAAGATAATAAGGTGGAAACATCGAATCATACTCTATAAAGATGATCTCATCTGAATCGAGACACCTGCTACAAGCGTTACATGAATGGCGCGTGTGAGGAGTGGTCTAATTAATTCATACGGTCAAATCTAAAAAGAAGGACTGCATTTAATGAAAGATCAGAAGAGACGTGGCCGAATCTACATCGTATCAGAAGGCTTGGGCAATCTATACTATAACCCAGAGGTGATACAGCATGAGGTTCTCCAAGGAAGAGCTACACGATGACAAACAGGGCGAGGTAACTCGGAGGGAGAACCAAGGAGACCATCAAGAGGGATAGTATGGAGCTCTTCCGAAGTATCGAGGAGGTGTACGATAGCTCCACCATCTCGGCGAGACCAGGCCTTCACCAGTCTAATTTGCCTATAAATACCAGTCCATGTAGAAGGAAATGGACAACTTGTGTTATGTAATATTAGATGGTCTTTCTACAGAGAATTCCTGAGAGAGATCTAGATAAAGAGAGAGTGAGAAATCTAAGTGATATTTGTAGCTCTTTCAAGGGTAAAACCCTAATCAATAAAGAAAACATCTTCTTTCCCGTGGACGTAGGTCTTCATGGCCGAACCACGTTATATGCTTGTGTTAATCTTTACTTTCATGTTCTTTACATATTGTTTATATTTGAATCTTGAATGTTAGTAGTTTTATAGCCTTTAGATCTACTTGGGTGTAGTCATAAGAAAAGGTGCAACTACATTTTGGTGCTAGAAACAGGGAGGTATGAAGATCTAATCTACCTCCCAAGTAACAGCTCTATATTACTTTCATAATCTCTTTGAGAGAAGTGGCTTTCATACCACTATGTAGAACTCTGTTAGAATTTATGAGTAGAGCTCGGACTCGACACAGTCTACACGATCTGTGAAGTCTTAAAGACCCTCAAAATCAACAGATCTACATCCTTTTCACTGATTTTCTTTAAAATTTTCATTGTTTTAAGATTTCCTATATCTTCCTCAAGATGCTCAGGAGAGTTGAAGATCAGAGTGAAAATGAAGTTTTAAACACTTCGGCACTCAAACGATCTCCTCCATGAAAGGGCTGGGAAGAAGTTTAAGTCAGTAAACTTCATAAGGGAAAATATTGTCCTATGAAAGTTGAAAAGACAAATTTTTCATGATGTTCTTCATCTTCTAAGAAACTCAAGATAATCCACAAATCTTCTTCTTATAAATCTAACTCTAAGTCAAGGGGAAGGGTTCATGAGTACATAATCATTCATCAAACTCAAAGTTTGTTCAAAATCAAAAGTGTAAAGATGATGAGAAGTATTTCCTAAAGTGGGAAGATATGCTCAATAATCATAAACTTGGTTTTGTCCTAGTAAAGGTATGACGTGTAGAAGGAGGTATTTTTCTCGAAAAGAGAGACAAACAAAACACCTTTTTCCCATCACCAAAACATTATACAAGTAGGGAATGTTTTGACATCTTCACATGTCTCAAAAATCTACTCCAAAGTCTTCCTATACTAAACTGTCCAGTCTGAACTATGACTTAGTAATTGTACATGACCTGCAAATCTAGGGTCCCATTTTTCTGTAAGAAAAAACAAATTAAACATTATTGCATATATCGCTGGTAAGGCGATGGTGACGAGATGATCCACTCGCATGAGCCAAGGTGAAACTGGTGGAGTCCTGTATGGAGGCCTAGACGAGATGGGGCCCGGTGAAACTATGCACAACGGTGTACTCCTAGGAGAGGGACAACCCGATAACCAATATCAGGAGGGGTTAACTGATAACTCTAGCTCTGTCGGAGAGGGAAATCCCTTCGAAAGACAGAATGATATCCATTTAACTCAACAAGGAGGGTTGAATCATTTGGCAAGGCAAACAGTAAACAATGAGGAGAAGGAAGGCGAACCTTCTAACCTCGGCGATACCGCTGTTACCATCGCAGCCATCCTGAAAGCTCAAGAGGCGTATGATGAGAGAATGAAAAAGTTA
The DNA here is from genome assembly GCA_023531105.1 of Papaver atlanticum. NCBI lineage: Eukaryota > Viridiplantae > Streptophyta > Magnoliopsida > Ranunculales > Papaveraceae > Papaver > Papaver atlanticum. The sequence continues at coordinate 575,168 of JAJJMB010006973.1, read as the reverse complement.
GAGAGACGTAACAGGTGGCTAGAATGGAAAAACCACAGGCTGAAACACAAAACAAAGAAAAAGGTGCCACTCACTACCATAGAGGAGACCCCCAAGGAGGATAATCCTTTTGAGAACTTACATGACGATGAGCGAGTGTATACCTTACACCTCGGACGAGTAAACATGAGAGCGCTTTCCGAAAGGAAGCCGAGAAGTCCTAAACGAGGAAGAAAGCCCGTCCGAGGGATCATCCGATATCGATCCCAAGCATAGACGAGAAAATAAAAAGGAGGAAAAAGTAAAAACCAACTGCACGTCCGAGAACCGCGCAGTCATAGACCCCAAGCGAGGGGAGACTTCAAAGTAAACTCGTTTTAAAATAGTGACATACGCCGAGAAATCAGACGAGGATTCAGGGCGATCAAGATATCACAGTCCAGAAGCTTCCTACTCGCCCGAAAGAGCACAAGGACGAAGGAAGAAGGCCGAAACGAGGCACAATGATGACCAATTACAAGCCCGACTCTGTCAACTCGAAGTGATGTGCAGAGAGGCTACAGGAAAACAAGAAGGAAAAAAGTTGAAGGAAGTACTGCAAGAGGATGGACAGTCTCCCTTATCGAAGAGTCTACTAGCCCAACCATTTCCAAGGAAATGCTCGCTCCCAACGTTTTCAACTCCCTTCAATAGGACCGGCGATGCAATCGAACATCTCAGATCCTACCGCATGACACTGACACAGTTGAGTCACTACAAGGTAGTGATTTGTAGGTTCTTTCAAGCAGTATAAAAGACGAGACCCTAATGTGGTTCAATAACCTGCCAAAGGCATCGGTTAAATCTTTTGACCATCTATCTGAGTTATTCTTAGACATATACATACATAATAACCGAGTCAAACCCGAAATTGACATGCTGTTCCAGTTAGCTAGGGGACTGAACGAGTCACTCCGCTCTCTGGTAACTCGTTGGAGTAAATTATGTGCCGAGATCGGAAGAGTCCAAGGGGCCTACGCGATCTTGGTTTTAAAAATAGTCTAAGAAAGACGGACCCCATATTTGTCTGCATGTAGGAGACCATGCCACCCAATTTAGGGAACTGCGAGAGATTCAAGAGGATTACATAGCCCTTGTAGAACTCCAAGACGGTACTTATGACAAATTGGTAAAAGGAACCAATAGAGGAGCAAATGTGGTAGAACCACATAACCCTCAAGCGTCAGCCCAAGGAGCAGGGCGATCCAACAACGGATCTACCCAGTTCGATAAACATCAAAGTGGAGAATGGAAAGGGCGAGACCAAACCTAACAAAAGAAGGAAAAGTTCGTAGACCCAGTCTACGCAAAAATAAACACACCTATATCCGAGATCTTTAATAAGATCGATTGGAAATGTAAGATCACATACCCATGGAATAGATGACAGCAGCCCGAGCACACTAAGAATAGAACAGACTTCTGCGAGTTTCACCAGTTCTATAGCCACACGACAGACTCGTGCCGAGATCTTAAGATGATAGTGCAAGACATGATTGATGAAGGAAAACTCGAGGAGTACATCGCACAGCCAGCGATCCAACCAACGTTGGGAACACCCGTACATCGCGTAGAAATACCACGCGAGGCACAATACTTGGGATGCAATACGATATTGAACTCAGCTATCACTGCTCCCACACCTGAAAGAAGTATTACAGGACGAATCCACAAGTGAAACTTCGAAGGTGACGAAGTCTTCAGTGTGGCAAAAGAACCGCCTATGCAGGAGTGGATAAAAATACCTGTCAGTTTTTCAGCTTCGGAAGCACCAGGTGAAGGACGAAACCACAAAGATCCACTAGTGGTTACGATAGCTATCGCACTGCCTGAGCAGAAAGGTGAGGAAGAAATACTAAGGTATTGCCATGGGCCATGCCTAAAATGCCAATACACGGAGGAAGCTTTGTTGAAATCTTGTTTTATGCAACATTGAAGCAAATGGGTCTTAGAGACGAATTCTTAATCCCTTCTACCTATAACATATTTGGCTTCAATGGCTCATCTACCCGCCCAAGAGGCGAGGTCACCTTAGAAATTCAAGTAGGAAAAATCCTCAATCTAACCACTTTCTGTGTAGTAAGTATACTTTCACCCTACACAGCCATTGTCGGGCGATCTTGAAATGGAGAGAAAGGAGTAAATTCCTCTAAAGCAAAAAAGAAGATAGTCAAGAATGTTAAATACCAGGACGAAATCGATGCATTCATAGCAACAACGAACGAAGCAAGACGTTCGGGTAATGTGCTTGACTCGGACGATGTTCCAATCTCAGTCTCACCTATGAAGCCATTACAGAATCTTTCCGATGTCGGAGAGCTCAAATCAAATTTCTGAACCTCGAAACCCACAAAGGAGGTCAATATCAGAACACCTAAAAACCCGGGTTTTGTCAGGATTGGAACTCTCCTTAACAAAGAGGAAGAAGAAAAACTAATACAAGTCCTAAAAGAATATTACGACGTCTTTGCGTGGCGTATGGAAGATATGCCTGGGATAAAACCGTAAATCTATTGCCAAATCCAAATCCAAATACAAAAGTCATTTCCAGTATCAAGTACCGGGTCGACTAGAGAAAAATCTCATAAAACCGTAAATCTATTGCCATCATTTGAAAATCAACCCAAAGCATAATCCCAAAAGGTAAAAGATGCGAAAGGTGGCGCCAGAATATCACGAAGCAATTCAAAAGGAATTACAAAAGATGGAGGCATCAAGAGTCATCCGAGAAGTGCAGTATCCTATATAGATTTCTAACATGGTAATCATACCAAAGAAAAATGGGGGAGTGCGAATTTGCATTGATTTAAGTGATCTCAACAAAGCCTGTCAAAAGGACAGCTTCCCACTCCCTAATATTGATCAACTCGTGGAAGCAACATCTGGCTACGGATTACTATCCCTGATGGATGGATACTCTGGTTATAACCATATTCCCCTCGCCGAGGAAGACCAAGAGCATACTGCCTTCTTCACTCCTCGAGGACTATACTGTTACACTAAAATGCCATTCGGACTAAAGAACGCGGGCGCGACTTACTAAAGAATGGTGGAAAAAATGTTTGACCACTGGATACATAAAACCCTAGAGGTATATGTAGACGACATGCTTATCAAGAGTATGCTTTCACGAGACCACGCAAATGACCTCAAAGAGATTTTCGAACAAATGAGAAAATTCAACATGAAAATTAACCTGGCAAAATGCGCCTTTGGAGTTACCTCAGGGAAGTTCTTATGATACCTGGTTTTTCAGAAAGGCATCGGGGTGGATCCCGCTAAAGTGCAAGCCATACTCGAGATGCCTTCACCTGCCACAATCAAAGACGTGCAGAGGTTAAATTGTCTACTAGCATCCCTGGGAAGGTGTATAGCTAGATCATCTAACAAATGTAAAGATTTCTTCAACACTTTGAAGAAAAGTGAAAAATTCTCATGGAGCAATGAGTGCGAAAAATATTTTCAAAAGATCAAAGAACATTTGGCCACCTTGCCAATCCTTCAGAAACCCGATCCGAGCGAAAATCTTTACATCTACCTATCGGCGACTAACACCTCGATCAGCGCAGTGCTAACCCATATAGATAAAGAAGTAGAAAAAACTATCTACTTCATAAGAAAGACTCTGACATCTGCAGAGAATAACTACTCTAAAATTGAAAAGATCGTGCTGTCCCTGGTTTACGCGACGCAAAAATAGCGAACGTATTTCCATGCCCACACAATCACAGTCATTACAAAAGCTCCAATATAATTTGTTCTAGACCATGCCAACAGGGCTGGAAGAATCTCCAAATGAGGATCCCAAATCAAACAATTTGGGGTGAAATATCAATCCCAAACGGCAATCAAAACCCAAGTTGTTGCGGATTTTTTAGCTGATTTCCCTCTAGATTATACAGATGAAATCGAAGAAATCCCAGGGATGGAGGACGAGATGGAAGACCCACCCGAGCTGCTTTGCTCGGAGAATCCCAGATGATGGGAAGTCTTTGAAGACGGGTCATGTAATTCGGAAGGATCCGGCATCGGAATGGTCTTTACGACTCTGACAGGCCGCAGGATCGTCTACAGCCTAAGGCTAGAATTCCCCGCTACTAATAACATAACCGAGTACGAGGCAGTCATATACGCCCTACGAGTAATAATTGCACTAGGAATCAATGAAGTGAGACTCACAAGTGACTCACAGCTTATAGTTCGACAGTTAGATGGAATATATCAAGCTTCTGATACCTGTTTGCAGCGATACCTCCAACTCGCCAAGCATTATATCGGACAGATACTTAACATCACTTTCAGGCATCTAAACAGAAACAACAATAGGTACACAGATGCCTTATCTTTCATTGCCTCCGTGAAAATATACCCGGAAACGACAAACGTGAGGATCAAAAGGGTAATACTTCCCTCCATACCCACAGAAGGAGACATGGAAATCCTCAGTATGGACATAACAGACCAACACGAGGCCTTACATACGATGATTGGAGAACTCTAATCATGAAATACCTAGCCAATGGCGATCTCCCAAGTGACCAACATCTCGCACACAAAGTGATATCCCGATCGGGAAACTACCAGCTCAGAGACGCCATATTGTACAAACAGTCATATCTGGGACCATTGCTCAGATGTTTCTCCTTCGTCGAAGGCCAAAACATACTAAAAGAAATACACTATGGATATGCTGGTAACCATAATGGAGGAATATCCCTAGCCCACAAAGCCAGGCTACAAGGATACTTCTGGCCTCACATGAACGAGTAATCAAAGAAGATGGCAAAATCATGTTTAGAGTGCCAAAAATTTGGCAAGAGAAGATATGCATCATCAATGGATTTAAAATCCGTACTTAGCCCTTAGCTATTTGCCAAATGGGGGGTTGACATCGTTGGACCTATACGAGCTGGCACAGGACAACGAAAATACCTAATCGTGGCCACTGATTACTTTACCAAATGGGTTGAGGCTTCATCCCTCAGGCACATTAATACCACGATGTCTTCAAATTCCTTTTCGAGCGCATCATATGTCGCTTTAGTATCCCAGCCGCTATCGTATCCGATAATGGAGCCCAACTCCGAGGGAAAAACAATGACCTCCTCTTTAACTGTTTCAATATCAGGAAGAATAAATCCACACCCATCTACCCTGAGAGTAATGGCCAGGCAGAGGCAACCAACAAAACCATCGCCGACATGATCAAAACGAAGATGGATGGACATGGGGCTAAGTGGTGTGAGAAATTACACAATATTCTGTGGGCCTACCGGACAACACGAAGATAAGCAACAGGGATGACTCCCTTCTCTCTTACTTATGGCACGGAAGCGATCATACCAACTGAAGCGATGATCCCAACGACAAAGACCGAGGCTTGGGAAAAGAACCTCACCTCGGACATGATACTCGCCAAGCTAGACGATCTCGAGGAAAACGAGAAACAGCTCTACAGAGAATGGAAAATTACCATCGGAGGTTAGCCCGAGAATACAACAAACGTGTTCATCATAGGTAATTTAGCCCAGGCGACACAGTCTAACGCAAGATCCCACCATACCAGCGCGAGTCAAGAAAATTTGCTCCCATCTGGGAAGGACCACTAACAGTCATCGCCAAGGCAGGAAATAGAGCATACTGATTGCTCAAACCCAATGGGGAAGAACTAGAACGCCCCTGGAACATCAAATACCTCAAGCCATACAATGCTTAAACAGCTTATCGCTTAGGAAGACAAATTATAAAAATGGGACTCGAATCCCTACATGTAACAGGTCAGGGTACCTTACCAAAATGTACTAAGAACTTATAAACCCTCTTTTGAATATAATAAAATTAATCCTTTTGTGTGCTCATTTCATTTACTCTGATTTTTGTTAGTTTTTTTTTCCTCTTGCAATTTTCTACTTTCATTTTTCGCTTCATCTTTTCTTGCATTTGCATAATCATATCATATTTTCATTATAACAAAAGCCCATCGAGATCATAGCACGGTGCTAGCCACACCATCCATTCTACAACGAATGATGCAGGTAAAATACCTAAGTTACCCAAGACGGACACAGACCTAAGGCAATGCTATCTAGTCGAATGAAGCAAGATGAAGCGGGGGACACCCTAAGCTACCTAAGACGGGAACATACCTAAGGTAATGCCATCACGATCACGAAATCGGATGATGTCCTGCCATAACAGGAGATATCCAGAATCAAGGTACTTACCTTTGGTTAAGGAAAGAATCACTTGACCGAGATATTGCCCTTCAAACAATGGTTAATAAACCCGGGGAAAGTGTAACCTACACAGGACACTATTAAAAATACCAAGCCCAAGAAGGAACCAGGCCAAGGAGAGAAGGGGAATGTGCTATACTGAAAGTTCAACACCATAAGAGATTCCCTATCCACTTAAGGAATTGATCACTCATTGGCTTTGTCACCCATGGTTAGACCAATAGTATAAACACAAACCCCACAGAGCCATTACCATAAAAAACATAAAGATGTGGAATTCATTACCATCGCCCATTTCAATAAGAGCTTTCATTACAAAATTTTATTCACCTCGGACACAACATGAGGGCGTATTAAAATTCTCAAATTTACAAATAAAAAAAAAAGAAAAAAAAGAGGAGCATCACGATCATGCCTCGCCAGGAGCATCCTACTTGGTCACCATCCGACCCTCGCCCTCGATGGCATAAAAAGCAACTACATCGCCCGATTGGGGCATAAGCGATTCCACCCTCGGAAACATCAGAAACCACCCTACAGACGGAATAAGCAGCGAAACCTCCTTGAAAAATCGTGCAGGAGCAATAGTTGGATACTGCTAAATAGCCAAGGCATTCTCACTCTTTGCCCAAAAATGGCATCAGATGCTACGGCATAAAACTGGGGAAAGATAAATATATATATATACGTTCAAATACGAAGACAGTAATTTATACCACAGCATCTTCAGCAACTCGGACAATCCATATCCACCACTCATAAAAGAAAAACAGATTGCGCAAATGAAAAATATTTGTTATAAACTAAGTAACAACGTGCATAATAACAGAAAGTGTTTCTAAGCCAAAATGGGCGAAACACATGAAACGAAGTGTCCCCAAGGCCAATCGCAGGAAGAAACACACTGTATGAAGTGCTTCCAAGCCGAATCATGTTAAGAAACACAATGGCGAACACGAAATCTTCCAGCAAAAAGTCCAACCCACTAGCAGACAAACCATTTTCTTTAAACTACTAAAGAGGCTAAAGAAATATGCGAAAAGATAGTTCTTTCCGATAAGACATCAGTGATGATCTAGAGATTAGATCAAGAAAAACTGAAGCATCAAGCAAATGAAAGGGCATACCATCATGCTTAAAAAACATGAATAAACAGCTAGCCGCCATGGAGGACGAGGAGGAAAACGCTCACCGAACATTGAAAGCTTTGATGAAAAAGACCTTAGATTCTATATAAGGGAAAAAGAAAATGAAATTCAGTTCTCTATCAGAGGATTTTTATAGGGATAAAAGTCCTCGAAAAGATAACCAGTATTTATCCAAAAAAGTCAAGGCACGAAAAACGACGACGACCATGAAAGAAAGAGAGAGACATCCTCTACCTTGAAATGGGCAACTAACCGATAATCCAAGGTCCAACGGGTAAAAGCGTTCTAAAAGTGCAGACGTGGTGGAAATCTCGGACGTGGCTAAAGACGGGATGGTTATGAAGTTTTATTCCCATCATTCCCTTGGAAAGATCCAAAGAAAATGAGCAAAATGTGAGGGTAAAATACCCGATGACAACTTGTCAACATCTCAAGGGATGATTTCATGATAAGATGATAAGGTGGAAACATCGAATCAAACTCTATAAAGCTGATCTCATCTGAATCGAGACACCTGCTACAAGCGTTACATGAATGACGCGTGTGAGGAGTGGTCTAATCGATTCAGACGGTCAAGTCTAAAAAGAAGGACTTCATTTAATAAAGGATCAGAAGAGACGTGGACGAATCTACATCGTATCAGAAGGCTAGGGAAATCTATACTATAACCCAGAGGTGATACAGTATGAGGTTCTCCAAGGAAGAGCTACACGATGACAAACAGGGCGAGGTAACTCGGAGGGAGAACCAAGGAGACCATCAAGAGGGATAGTATAGAGCTCGTCCGAAGTATCGAGGAGGTGTACGATAGCTCCACCAGCTCGGCGAGACCAGGCCTTCACCAGTCTAATTTGCCTATAAATACCAGTCCATGTAGAAGGAAACGGACAACTTGTGTTATGTAATATTAGATGGTCTTTCTACAGAGAATTCCTGAGAGAGATCTAGATAAAGAGAGAGTGAGAAATCTAAGTGATATTTGTAGCTCTTTCAAGGGTAAGACCCTAATCAATAAAGAAAACATCTTCTTTCCCGTGGACGTAGGTCTTCATGGACGAACCACGTTATATGCTTGTGTTAATCTTTACTTTTGTGTTCTTTACATTATGTTTGTCTTTTAATCTTGAATGTTAGTAGCTTTATAGCCTGTAAATCTACTTGGGTGTAGTCATCAGAAAAGATGCAACTACAGTTGGAGTGATAGAAAGTGTGGTAGCAAAACTTGTGAAACCTTTTGTGAGTTCTCCTTCAAAAACTGTGCACCTTACTTACATTTTTTTATGGTCCACCGCTGTTATCTTCTCTTTCGTCATGACGGCATAAGGTTTATCTTTTGTAACCATGAATAAAATTGGATAAGAATTAGTAAATCAGAATTTACTTGAACCAGGGTAAAATAATTGAATGTCAGAAAGTTATAGACTTTACGTACCCTGTACATAGTCCCAAACAAATACACTTCCCACACGAACTTCACCATCTGCAGGGAAAACTTGGACATTGTGGATTCTTTGAGAAACATATTTTGGAAGCTTTGGTGCATCACGAGTCGGACTAGCGTAAAACTTCTCTGCGGAGCACTTAGCTTTGAGTTCAACCTCAATGTTACGAATTTAAGCCATTATGCTGTAAATTCAATATCAAGGTTTTGTCACTTGGTGAAGCGAATGAAAATGTTGTTTGGTTTATATATCCCAAGATTATGCTTATGTAAATATATCACTAAAGAATATGATTCCGTTTCTTTTATTTTTCTTGAATATCAATAATCCTCAGAGACTGACTAGAGCAGTTACTGGAAACACAGAAATGGGTTCCGTCTCCAAGGAGGTTCGTCCTTTGTTGATAGTTAACTACATTCTCTTTAGAACCACAGTACCGCACTAATAAATTCTTCCAGCTTTAATTCAAAGGAGAAAATGGACCACACTTAAAAAGTGGTGCACGAGGTGAGCTTTGGTTATATTCCCATTCCCATTCCCATTCCCATTCCCTTTTCCTTTCATCTTTATGTTTTATTTTGGAAAAGCCAGATTCATTCCAGGATGCGACAATAGAATGAAGGACTCTTTGGCATTTGGATAGTAATTTTAGAACCTTGTAGTGTTTGGGTTGTAAATTTGTCCGTGTGGCATTGTGTGTGTATATAGATTGAAGTTTGGAACTATTATTTAATAGTTGATTGGCCAACCGTTGCCCAAAGCCCTCTGAAGTAATCATAGGTATTCAAAAGACTGTATTTAAGATTTCTTTAGTCCGTTGTCTCCCATGCAAGTATAAGTTTGTTGGAGAAGAGTCACTTTTGTTGGCTATTGGCTGGGCTTGATTCTTAGTGTTTTTTTTTTTTTTTAGAATAACTCTAGATTGACTTCGGTATTTCACTGACAGACACAAGCGACGTGATCCACTCCTTCCCTTACCAATCCCGATGCTAAGAACTCATTGTGCTATTGATGTGTTTTGTAGTTGTAGTGGTAAAAAGGTTCGTTGCTCGAACTTGTGAAGGATAACTTTAGACTTAAATTCAAAACTAAATAGAAAATTCACTAAAAATTATAGCAAACACTGACAAAGTTGATATCAATATTAAAAGAACACTGAGGCTAAGATTCCACTATTTTTCCAAGTTCAAAGTGATTTTATCTAGTATTTATATTTATTCAATTTTTGCGTTTAATTTGATTCTAAGCTATTGCAACATATAGATTTTCAAAATAACAAGTGTAAATCCAAAGTATAAAGCATCAAGAACCTATGGCTAAGCATGCTCTATCAAAAGAAATAACAATTGCTTAACAAAAATCATTCAAACAATTATAAATCAAGGCAAATAATCATAAAAATAATTGAAATAAAATAAATAAAATAGAATATACCACTTTTTGTTGGAAAAATAGCTTCCTCTATCGCCTCAGCAATGGGGTTTAGCTCCTCATATTAATCATAATCTCAAAATACATGTTTATGGCTCAAAAGTTGATTAAAAGGGAGAAAAGTGTTAAAACAGCGGATTCTGCAGTTGCTGAAGGTCTAAATCAGAAGTCGGTATTGTTGCTGAAAGGCTTCGGTGACTGCAGGAAGATGCGACCGTAACCCGTTATCACTGAAAATAAGTCTACCTCTGCGACTAACTCTGAGGGTCTAATGTTCTTCGTGTTCTTCTTCTTCGCAGCAGCAAAAAAGTTTCTGTATCGACTCCAGTTGATTTTTTTTACGCTTCTCTAAGGCTCTAAACTTCTCCAAACTCTTCCAAATTGTTCGTATCTCTAAATATGACTCGAATCAACCTATATATAGCCACTAAACACAAAATTTCTCGAGTTAATCCATAAATATTCTCAGTTTTTTTTCTCCTCAAGTTACGGGATTTTTCTTCCCTCTTTACGCGTCAACTTGGTTTCCAAACTCTCTTAAACTCTCTCAAGACTGAATAAGGACTCCATACACTCCAATCTTGCCGTAAAATCTTCACAAACTTCTTTTGTAAACCGAAAACAACTCAAAATATGAATTCTCCCTGTTTTGCTCCAACACGGATTTCTATCCCTGTTTAATCGATTCTACAGCTCATACCATACTTGTTTATCCTTAACAGGGTTAACCCAATGAAAATCAGCCCTTGAATCTCCTTAAAAATCATCCAAAAATCGATCAACCAACTGGCAGTAAAGAAAAGAAATTTCCCGCCAAAAATTTATTTTCAAATGATGAAGATGGGTGCTAAAGATGAATTTGGGCTACACATAGCCATGGGTGCCCCTTATCCGCTGCTGGAGTCCGTATAACACTTGTCCCTTGAGGTGCATTTAGACAACTTTTCGAGCCGATTTTCCCAAAAATGTTTATTCCCGAAAAATACCTACAAAGGGATAAAATACCAACATTAGTACAAAAATGGGTACTAAAAATATACACAATAGAGATGAAAATAGACACATAAATGCGTCTATCAGCTATCTGTTCGATTCTCTTTCTGGATAAATAGAAATGTGAATTTTGTTGTGTCTAACATCACTGTATTTTTACTAAACATTGTAAGTACATCGTCACCTTTTTATTGACTTTTGCATCGGGAGACAATGCACATACTAAAATTTGTTCCATGTATAATTTTTCAAAGGTATAATAATTGTATAGATGAGAGTTTTCCTTGTAAAGCTCACGTTATTTATTTATTTTGACTGCGAAGGGTAAAATTTGTTAAAAAGAGAAACAGTCACCAAAAAAGTAACTAGAATCTAAAGTTACATCGATGTATCAAAGATTGCATCCCAATTACAAAGAACAGTGGATAAAGAATAATCAGCAAAAAAAAAAAAGTATATTTTCGAGTCCAGTTGAATAACACAGCTTTGACTTCTGTAATTGATAGACGCATTTATGTGTCTATTTTCATCTCTTTTATGTATAGTGTTGGTACCCATTTCTGTACTAATTTTGGTATTTTACCCCCTTGTAGGTGTTTTTGGAAAAATGGGCTCTTGCGGGAAAATTGGCTCGAAAAGTTGTTAAAGGCTCCTGGGAGGACATTTGCTATTCGGACTCTCATTTTGGATAAGGGGTAACCCATTTTCATGCAGCTGCTAAGCACAGACCGAGACTGGATAGGGGGAGGTCACATTTCTTTACGTTTTCAAAAAAACAGAAAATGGCGGGAATTTTCTTCACACACAGGCGATTTTTTGGATGGATTTTTGATCGATTTTTAGGGAGATTAAAGGGATGAATTTGATTGGGTTTGTTCCTATGGACCTAACAGGCGAGGTAAGGGTGTTGGAATGGATCCAAAGTGGCTAGAACTCGAATTGGAATCGAAAAATGGTTAAAATATCACGTTCTATTTTTGGGAAGTTTCTTGGTTTATTTTTTAGAAATTTACGTGAAGAAGAGGAAGGAAACTATTATTAAAGACTTGTTTCTATCAAGGGAGGAGTTTGGACAGCTTTTATGGATTGAATGCACGTGAAACAGAAAAAAAAAAGGAAATTCTGTAATGTGCTGTGGAGGAAAAAACCAAGTTTATTCTCGAATTTTCTTTGCTCTACTACGTATAAAAGGGTTGGTTAGGGTCCTAGGAAGGGGAGGAAGAAGTTAGGGGAAGTTTAGAGCCTTAGAGAAGCTAGAAAAACCATTGGAAGAAATCACGTTTCTGCTGGTGCAAGCCGTGGCCGGAGAAGAAGAAGAACATAAACAGCAGAAAAAGAAAGTCGCAGATTCTGTGACCGTAACTTTCAAATTTTAAACCTTTTGTAACAATTTTTGCAACAGTTATCTTCGCTTCGCAACAGTTCCGCTGTAGAAATAGGTTTCGTAACAATTATATTCGTTACAGAACCCGCTGTTTAGAACTTTTCACTCTTGTAATCAACTTTTGAACACCAAAGATGTATTTTGAGAACACGATTAATATGAGGAGCTAAACCCCTTAGCCGAGGCGACGGAGGAAGCCATTGTTCCATGAAAAGTGGTATAATTCTATTTTAATTATTTATTGCAATTATTTTACATGATTATTTGCATAGAACTTAAAAGAAAAATTGATTTTTATTGAGTAGTTGTGAATTGTTTTGATGGAACATGCTAGGTTTTGACACTTTTGATGTTTCATGCTTTGTGATTACAACTTCTACTTCAAAAATCTATTAGAGGCAAATATTAGAATCACTTTAAGAAGAATATTGCATGAATATTGATTAGGGTTTATCAATTAATTGGTCAATGGTTGAATCCAGAGTCTCGGTGTCTTTTTTATAATTTGATACAATTTTATTTAAGTTAATTTGAGTCTAAAAGAATCCTTCACTAGCCCGAGTTGAACGAACTTTACTCATCACTTTCACTACAACTTAAAATTCATATCAGTAATCAGTTGCTTGAAACCCCTGTGAATATTGTTATGATACCTGTTATTTCTTTCATTCCACACACTCCACCAAATCGCAAACGGCAAGTAACCCCAGAACATTCTAACTCTATTGTTACTTTTTATATTACTCCATTTCCATAAAGTTCGCTTGACATCACAACCAAAAGACCAATATATACCAAAGCTTTTCAGAAAGTAAGACCAAACATCTAAAGTAAACTTGCAATGAATGAACAAATGAGGATTACTTTATGTATGTTGATTACATAACAAACAAGTCGCATTCTGAACCATGCCTGCACTGTATAAGTAGTACATCGTAAGTGCACCATTAAAACACAACGTCCAAACCAGAAAACATACCTTTAGAGGGATCCTAGAGTTCCACAACTGCTTATCTGGAAAAGAGAACAGTCCATCCGTTTCCAGTGCCGAATAAGCATTTGCAACTGAAAATCCTTTCCCATAACCATAACTTAACTGCCTGCTATCTTCGACCAAATTCTCACCTGACAAGTTAGTATTCGGTTCACCAATCACCTGCAATAAATGAATAAATAGGAATGGTGATATAGTGTCACCTTTCGTGATCCCTTTTTCGCTTCTAAATAAATTAGTCGCTTCACCCTTGATTAGAACAACAAACCTAGGAGTTGATATACACCATCTTATCCAGCTTCTCCATTTAGAACCAAAGCCAAATCTTGTCAGAGTATTATCGACACACCCCCAATTTATAAAAGGTATAACAGTCTTCATTCTTTCTGCCAACAACTTAGAGATAATTTTATAGACACCACCAATCAAACTGATAGGTCTAAAATTAGTTAAAGAGACTGCACCATTACACTTTGGAATTAGTGTGATATTAGTACAGTTAATTCTCTAATTCAGAGCACTAGTTTCCTCAAATTCTTTCATCACCAACATTAGATCATCCTTAACAACCTCTTAAGCATGTTTATAAAACTCAAAGTGAAACCATCAGGCCCTAGACTCTTGTTCACCCCAAAATGATCCACCACATTCTTTACCTCCTCAATAGAGAAAGGTTTTTCATGATTAATACTCTCCATAACAGAAATATAGGGCATTTCCAAATGGTTAAAATCAGGCCTAGACTTATGTTTATAAGGGAACAAAGAAGAATAAAAATTCCTAGTTTCATCAGCAATCTTCTTTTTATCATAACACAAATCACCATCAATCCTTAAGCAATTTATACTATTATTCATATATTTAAAAGAAGAAACTTGATGAAGATAACTAGAGTTCTTTTCACCATCTTTGATCCACCTATCCTTGGCTCTTTGAGTGATTTTACTAGCCATATTTAAAGAAAGAGAAGCATGATGAAGTTTTGCTCATTCTCTAGTAACTACATCATCATCAGAAAGGACATTTATTTCCTCTAGATTATCAAGCACATCTATAGTAAGCTCTAAGTTGTCTAATTGTGACTGCATATTACCAAAAGTATTTTCCAGCCAATTCTTAATTATAAACTTAAGAGCTTGCAGCTTCTTAGCAAATATGTAGCTTGGAGAACCAACAAAAGATAGATTAACCCACCAAGTTTTAAGATTGCCCAAAAAATAGGGATGAGATAAAATGAAATTGTCTAACCTGAAGGGAGACTTTAACTTATCTCCAGAATTGCAATACAACATGATTAGGGCATGGTCTGAGATTGGCCTTTTCAATCCTAGTTGCATAGGTGCAGGACAGTGCTCTAAAAAATCAGTCGTAAGAAGAAATCTATCTAATCTTATCAATACAGTTGGTTGTTGAGAGTTAGTCCAGTTAAACCTTCCCCCCACCATTGGCAAATCCACAAGCGAGAATCTATTGTTAAAAGATTTAATAGACTTACTATTAGCCGTTCTACCACCAGTCAAATTTCTATCAATAGCATTCAGAGTAGCATTAAAACTCACGTTATTAAAACTGATATTTCTTACTTTTAATTGTTTATTCATTTTTTTTGTTTTCTCTGTTCATTGTGAAGAAAATGTCAATTGGATGCATATCGAAACTCGGTTGAAAATGGTTTTAAAAGCAGAAATACAAGTATGAAATTTTTGTATGACATACTAATAAATTTTTATTTTCCTTTTTTTTTATGGTATTTACTATTTAGGATTCATATCAATTATGTCGTTGGAGATGCTTTTATGATGTGTTTAGCACTGGCTATTTCAAAGTGTCGAGACGTTAGCCTTCTTAGGGAAACTTCTATGATATGGAGGTAAAAACATCCATAACTTAAAGAGTATCCAAATATATATGGACCCTCAGTAACTAGTGAACTCAAAACTCACTATGGAAAAAAATAGATTTAAAAAAAATAAAAAATCTTCCCACTTTTGGATGACCAGATCAGGTGAATTTGTGTTAATCTCAAAGTTTGAATTCGCAACGTTTTTTATCTGTTGCTAACTGAAACAAACAATAGTTATTCTCAACCGATCATGAAGTGTCCGGACAGGAAAAAATATTAGTTGCATCCGGTCATTAATTCACCGGACAATAGAAAAAATTTAAAACATAAATCATCTGGATACTAAACATCCGGATGACATATCCGACCAGCGTATGACCTGATGGACTACTCTATAGCCAACCCCTCAAATCTGTGGAGTACCATCTGGACTTCAGAGAGATGTGGATTTTAATATTACCCATAGTGGCATTTTTTATCCATAAAATGTGGATCATCACAAAAATATGGATTAATTTTTACTCCATAGAAGTTGCCCTTACGCTGCATAGTTGTTGTTCATAGTTATGGTTATAATATAAAAAAGGGAGGTTATAGTATAAAAAAAAAGAAGGAAAACTAGAAAAATGCCCTAAAATTAGGGATTATTTTGGGGACGTGCTCCGAGTTTTTAGAATTAAGAGTAATGCCCCATTATGTTAGGTTTCCCATCCACATGTGTGGGACCATATGTGCAAGGAAAACAATAATTACACCCTGCAAAATCCAAATCTCAGGTTTTAGGCCTTGCTTTTTAAGGGTTTAATTTTTAATCTAATTTTATTTTTATATTTTTCTATGCGCACTACTACTCCTAAGTATTTGTCAGAGGCACAATGTATTTTTGATGCGCATTTGGCCCAGCATATGCCTCATATCATTACGAATGATGGTCCTGGTATGGGGTTGTTACAACATCGACTTATCTCTTTCCCTCTCAGACATGGTGGGTTGGGCTTATTCTTCATGGCTGATGCGATTCACTACTGTTATTTGGCTTCGGTGATACAGACTCATCCCTTGCAGTTTGTCATCTTGCGCGGTACTTCCTTATTAGGCCCTGATTTTGGTCTTCAACGGTCTATGAGTTATTTTAAAGTGTATGTCCTGGTGTCAACGTCGATCTTATTGCCCCCCATTCCATTAAGTTTTTGGTAGTTAAGTATTTTGAGGTTGTCATGAAAGAGATTCCCGAGAAGTTTTCCATGACTGATCGTGACCGTGCTCTTTGGCAATGTACCAAATCCGATCATGCTTCGGATTTTATCAAGGCTTTACCTATCGAGGGGCTTAATTAGAGACTTGGGGCGCGCCAGTTCAGTGCAAATCTTTGTTATCGCTTGGGTATCCCTTTATTTCCCATAGATAGCCGCTGTGCTTTTTGTGATTGGGATATGGATTGTTTTGGGGATCACGCTCTGCATTGCACACATGAGGTAGGGCTCAAATTTCGTCATGATCTTGTCAGGAACACCATTGCTGATATGTGTTATCGTGTTGGAGTAGCTGGTGGGAAGGAGGTTGCTTTAGGTTTCTTGGCGATGGTGGATCTCTGAGACCTGCCGATATCATGGTTTACAACTGGGAAAATGTCCGAGATGTCTGTTTAGATGTGACTGATCAGGTGTCGCCTTTTACTGGTAGAGGAGTCCGTGCTTTCCAGTCTGGATTAGCGTTAAGCAATGCCATTTCGCGCAAACATAAAAAATACTTTGACAAATGCTTAGCCGATGGTTTTGGTTTTGGCTCCTTAGCCTTTACGACATATGGGGAACTTGGTGAAGACATGGTGGATCTTATGAAGAGGTTGCATAATCATTTATCTAGGTTTGATGTTAGTACAAAGAAATGTAATTTATTTTTTCATAGTTTAGGCATTGTCATTCAGAATGGTGTTGGTGCCCAATCGGTGACTAGGATCCCATCTAGTTATTTAAAGGATAATAAATAAAAGTTTTAGTAATATCTCTTTTTAAATTTTTTTT
Organism: Papaver atlanticum; assembly: GCA_023531105.1. Lineage (NCBI taxonomy): Eukaryota > Viridiplantae > Streptophyta > Magnoliopsida > Ranunculales > Papaveraceae > Papaver > Papaver atlanticum. The sequence continues at coordinate 557,655 of JAJJMB010006973.1, read as the reverse complement.
TTTTACACACGTTTGTTATGAAAGGAGCCACCAAGGGCAATTTTTTTTTTATTTAAAAATTAAATCATGTACCCTTAATTATGAACCTTAAATGCTTAAAATTAAATAAATAAAAAATACTTTAAACCCTGAAACCTCAATTCTGAATTTAAAGGATGTTTTAGTCGTTTTCCTTGCACATACGATCCCACATATATGACTTAACTGAGTTACGTGGAAAACTTAACAGACTGGGGCATTTTTTTTAATTCTAAAAACTCATGGCATGTCCCTGGATGACACCTGATATTCGAACATTTTTCACATTTTCCCTAAAACAAAACCATAAAAGGTTACAATGCTGGGGTTCAATTTTAAGGTTACAATGCTGGGGTTCAATCTTAATATCGATGAAACATATGCGGAAAGATTACAATGCTGGGGTTCAATTTTAACACCTATGAAATATAAGCGGAATTCGTAGATGTATAACATAAACTATACGTTACCAATAAAAGGCATCACAAAGTTATAGAACTCCTACGTACCGTGACACTCAATTTTTTTTGTCACACTTGACGATCAAGAATATAAAACACAGTTTGGTTAACTTTGTCTATGTAAGTGGCGGACGCTTTGTCCTCACAAGAGATAAATTTAGCGATGTAATCGTTTGTCATAAGTGATGGTTGTGATTAATTAGGATTAAAAATGCATCTAACGGACAAAATTTATCATGTCATTAAGGTTCCATAATTTTTCATAATAAATACTCTATTAATTTTCCATGATAATATTTTATTAAATGTCAGGATTAAAAATGATAATATATAAATTATTCTACTAATGATGATAATAAATATATTTTTATTAGCTAATACTTAGGATTAGTTTGGTATTGCTGGGAGCTTTACAAAAGTGCTTTTCCGATGTACGTTACTGTGCCGAGCTCTGTAAGAAAAAAACAATTGAATGGGTACAAATTATAAACTAAAGATAAAACTATTTAAAAAAAGCGATCAAATTGTGTATGGGAAAATATCAGGTTTAGCTATAGTTAGTGAGAAAATGACAAAAGAAGACATATCTCTGAAAATTGTTCATTCTACTTTATTGTGCTTAAAATAAGTAAATTTCTCAACTAGTATGTATATGTAATATTAAATTTATTAATTAGTATTATTTTTCTTAACCACTTTTTAAAAATCAATAATTGCTTAATATTTATTGTTGATAAATTAAAGTATATTTCAGTGATACGGTATAACATAAAATGTATTTTGAAAAAAAAAATGTATCTTTAAAGAATAGAATATAATGATTTTTTTTGGTGATATATAGATTCAAGGATATTTTTTATCAATTATAAAAAAAGATGGGATAGAATTGGAAAATAAAATATGAAATTAAGGTGAATTATAACATTTGCTTTTGAAGTTTTTAAAAGCTCCTTCTCCCCCACTTTTAAAATTGATAGATTTTGGAAGTGTTTTACATAAAAAAAAACTTTATGAAATCTTTACCAAAACACTAGGATGAAAAAATATTGCTATAAACATGTTTTCAAAGTACTTTTTTTTTTGAAAGAAAAAAACAATACCACACTTAGTTAGATTGGCTAACAATTATATAAGTGGACCATAGTGACAGTGGAAAGTATTAGTGCCCAGTGAGTAATTCCGCATCGTCACAGATATTTTTTGATAAATGGTTTAACGTTATTTTTATTCAATGATGATGGATAAAAAAGTTTATTGTTTAGTAGAGCATATTGTTATTAGGTTAAGTACTTAATGATTTGAATTACTAACTAATCATGGTTTTATTATTTTTATGCAACGAATAACCTCACATTTGGAAGCGTAATGTCGTAGAATGTAATGGCATGACCCTCTACCGATAATGTCCTCACTTAGCCAGTGCGGTCATCTGACAGTATAGGATTTTTTATGGTCACTGCTACGGTCATCCAGCAGCAGCTTCTCAAGAGGTCACCCATCCCAGGATTACTTAATACCAAGCATGCTTAACTAGAGATTGTTCGCCAACTATGAAGCCAATTATGCTGAAAAGGTCTCGATGTTAGGAAAGCACAAACCATTACCTATATTCCATTTGACGAATCCTACCTGCTGAGCCGGAGTACTAAATTACCACCAACTTAATTTGGAGTCGTCCTCGGCTCCGGAATATGTTCAATCCAAGACTCTTTCATTTTTCTCACTCATGAGACCCTAACCCGACACAATTCGTCAAGCATACTCTTTCACCCTCGACAGGTACACTGGTCGACTCTAATACCATTTGCAAGGACCTGATCCTCCGCCAATACTGTCCCCACTTAGTCACTGCGGTTATCCTACATTGTGGGACTTTCAACTGACACTGATGCAGTCATCCGTCAGTAGTTTTATGGGAGGTAGCCCATCCCTAAATTACTCTCGCCTGAGAACGCATAAGTACAGTGCTTTTACCAAGTCTGGATCCAACTATGTTGAAAAGGCCACAATGTTACAAAAGAAAGACATTAACTATATTCCATTCGATGAACTCTTCCTGTCAAATTAAATTACGTACATAATATATCTAGGAATTTTAAAAACTAGAACTACATGGTATGTGAGTAAAATGGTTGCCATCGGAAATGAGTTAACATTTAAAAATACAATAACTTAAGTGAATGAATTAGCTTTTCATTATGTCATTGAAGTAGTAAGAACATACAATACGATACGTACAGTTGAGTCAATTATGAGTTTTACTCTTTTGAAAGAAAAGCAACAAGGATCCGAACACTGTTAATATCATCACAATTATTCTTGAGACGAATGAGTTCATGTGATGTAATTTTGTTACAACTTACGTAGTTTAATGTTTTGGTTACGCTCGGTTGTTGGAGTATGTGGCGCGATAAACCACATATGTATATCTAGAGATAGTCCCTCATGGACTAAAAAGGAATACATGTAGAGATTAATAAGCTTGGGCATCTCCATACATAGCACCTAGGCCTTTTAGATAAACTGAGGTTTTTATCTAAAAGGCCTAGGTGCTATGTATGGAGATGCCCAAGCTTATTAATCTCTACATGTATTCCTTTTTAGTCCATGAGGGACTATCTCTAGATATACATATGTGGTTTATCGCGCCACATACTCCAACAACCGAGCGTAACCAAAACATTAAACTACGTAAGTTGTAACAATTGGCATCCGATTAGTATCCGATGGTCCGTGAAGATCGTAACAATTGGCATCAGAACCCATGGTTGGGGCTAATGTCCGAACGTAGAAGTTGTTGTGGATGTCACCCGGTTTAGGGCGCAAGTGGAGTCAGACTCAAGGTGGAGCAGGCAAGCCCCAAAGTTGAACTGGCGCTCAAGGTGGAGTTAGTGTCTCACTCATTAACTCAGGTGGATCAGGGTTCTAGATCGACAAGGAAATTCTCAAGGTTGAACTGACACTCAAAGTGGAGTTAATGTCTCACACATTAACTTTCAAGTGGAGAAGGGTTCTAGGTGGGCAAGGAAATGCTCAAAGTGGAGTTAGTGCTTGACTCTCATTAACTCAAGGTTGAGTAGGATTCCGGGGTTCATAGTGACAATAATCATGATCGATGGGTAGCATATACAGATGGTAATCATATGCATGGTGGAGTCTGATTGGACTGGTGAAGTGGTTTAATCTTTGCCAAGGTGGAGATTTTTGGAATATGTGGCGCGATAAACCACATATGTATAGATAGGGATAGTCCTACATGGAAGAAAGAGAAGTACATGTGGAGCTTAATAAGCTTGGGTATCTCCTTACGCCTTTGAGATTAAAACCACACACCTCTATCCCAAGGTGGTCAAGTAGGGACAGCATCGGTGCTATGTGGTCGATCCCATAGTAGATTCCTATGGTCCATGAAGATCCTAACAATTGTCCATTAAAATAAGGAAGATGCAAAAAGGTAATACCATTTCAAACGATCGATAAGATATCTTTGAAAACTATAAAACATATCTAATAATGTTGTTGTTGTTTTTTTTTTTTTTTTTTTTGGCGGGGGGAAAATATGTAAAAATTAATTTCGATATAATTGCATGGCTTGAAGATACAACTCGAGAAAGGAGAGACATATTATGGGAGAAGGTCAAGGCGGAAACTGTTAGAAAAGATTTAAGGAGTGAAGAATAAAAATATCTATCGGGTTTTCCTTTACTTTTGTAATGATAAGAAAAATAAACTGGATATTAATAATATTATATTTAATATTCATATGTCGGAAAATGCATTACTAAATAAAAATTATGCACTCTTTTTATTTTTTATTTTTTTTGGGATTGGAAGTGAAAATTTTACTCATCCACAAAAGATTTACTACACTAACCTTATAAAATGTGTGATTTAAAAGAAAAACATTTAAAATCACTATGTTAATACAAATTAGCTAATAAGGTCATGAGACTCATCGCTCATTAGGCGATATTAATTTGCTGCAATACGACAAACTAGATTCAAGAACGGGCCTAGCAAGGGGCTAGATGAGGCTATAGCCCGTCCCTGAATTTGGCTAGAAAATTCTAGGTATAGATACTTGTCTGATTTTTAAACTTAGCCCATTAGCTTAATGATATTAGCCCATCCGTCATCACTACTACTACCAGTAATTTTTGCTAGACATTCCTGATTAGCTGGTGCACTTCATACGTGGAGGTAATTAGTAACTTGCTGAAGAAACGGTGGATAATCCATGAGACAGGCGGGGGTGTTGTATTGGCTCATTGAGGGGCATTATGAGGGTGGTGTTATTCATCCCTATCTTCTCATTTTGATATTAGGGTTGTATTGGAGCTTATTCAGGTTTTATTAGAAAAATTTCTCGAAATTTTATAGATGTGGCATCATTACTTCGGAAAAAACATGGAAGCGTGTATTCAAACCTTATAATGTTTTTAGAGGTATATATTTCAGCTTACTTCAAGAGTTCAAACTTCAAGGTGCAAAACGAATGTTTTGCATTCTGCTAGCTTATCTACATAGCCGAACTGTATTCACTCTTACAGACAAGCTGCAAAAAAAATTGCGGCCTTCGGCTGCCTTACACAGATTTCATAAATTAGCCCTATCCAAGAATTTTTTTTGGGCCCGTCCCTGACTAGACTGGTCATATCGGATGACAACTTTTTGTAGATCAGCTGTCATTTCCAAATTGTATAATAGTGCAATTTCTTGTTATGTTTCCATTTTAAATTAAAATCACTCTACGAAAACTATTTGAATAGTTTGGGTGGAAGTGATGTTTCTTGCCGAATCCCCTCACTTTACTTAACACAAGATAAATTAGGATCATCATATATTTACTTAATTGGAATAGATAAATATTTTCGAAGTCCATATTACAAATTTATTATTAGATGTCTAATGTTTTTAAACATCCAGCACAATTTTATTTTATTATGAGATGTCTTGTGTATATATATATATATATATCTTGTCTACTCTGCTTCCTTGAGCAAATTGGTATCCAATTCTTTGATAAAATCTTCGACCCATTTGTTTATGTATGTTGGATCAGGGACATCTTCATTCGCTTTCTCATTAAACTAGATTTGTGCCCGTGCTACGCACCGGGAATTTTATTTCATTTAACTTGGTGTGCGCGGGGCTTCATCCCGCCCCGTGGAAATACATTTTTGATTCGGTGTGTGTGGGATTCCCTCTGCCTCGTGGCCATGCATTTTTTATTTAGTGTGCGCGGGGCTTCGCCCTACCCCGTGAGGATGCATTTTTGATTTTGTATACGCAGGGCTTGCCCCGCCCCGTAGCGATGCATTTTTTATTAGGTGTGCGCGGGGTTTCACCCTGCCCCGTCACGATGTATTTTTTATTTGGTGTGGCGGGGAAAATAACATTAAATAGGTGGAGAATATGTACATATTTTATTTATTTTTTTCTTTATTTTCGCAGAAATATGTGGATTTCTTTTTTCCTTTATATATTAATTTGGAAAACCTTTATATATTAATTTGGAAAAAAGAGTTCTTATATGGTAGGTACTCGATTTCCTAATTGAATTTGGACTTCCGTAAAATTCCAAACACGGTAAGTTACGTTGTTGTTTTTTTTTTTGAGTTTATAATTTTCAGACGAATTATACGTTAAGTGTTATCAAAAATTCCAAATTGAATTTAGTTTCTTTTTTTTATTGTATCATTTTCTTTATAAAAAAATCATACGTTGCCAAATGTCTTCACCAGAACGTTCGTTTCACAAAACTCAAAAAAGGCCTATTTCGGCCAATAAAAAGCGATGGTTTCCTCACCATTCAACGTGGAAGTTTTATTTGTCCAGGCCTTTAAATCTTTAGATACGGACCACTTCACAAGGCAATTATGGTTCCCATCCCTCTGTGTTGGAGTTACAGTAAGTCTTCTTGTAAATTTTTTTTAAATGATTTGTCAATTCTCCATCAAAATTTTTGGAAGTCAGTTACATGTTTTTATGGTCCACCGCAGTTAACTCCTCCTTCGCCATGACCGCGGAACCGTCTGTAATAATGAACAAATATATTTGGCTAAGAATTAGTAATTAACAAGAGGAAAACAGTTATTTTGGAAGTCAGACAGTTAAATACTTTAGGTACCTAGTATGTAGTCCCAAACAAATACACTTCCCACGCGAATTTCACTGTCTCCTGGGAGAACTTGGACATTCTGGACCGTTTTAGGAGCATATTTTGAAAGCTTGGATGCACCACCAGTCATCACAGAGAATAACTTCTTTGCAGAGCACTTAGCTTTAACTTCAACTTTAACATGAGTTTCAGTCATTATGCTTTGAATTAAACCTTAAGATTATTTCGCTGAATGGATGGATCGAAAATGCTGTTCGAGTTTTTATATCCCAAAATTATGCTTATGCAAGTACGCCACTATAGAATATAATTCGATGAAATTTTGATTGACACTATCAGTTATCCAGTAGAAACAAAGTGGGGGTTTTATAACCATAAAGTACTTCACTAATCAATTCTTCCCACTTTAGGTAGAAAAAATAATAATTCACTAAGTGGTGCAGTGGCTAAGCTCTTGAGCTTTTGGATATATTCCAATTCATCCCTTTTTTTTCTTTTCTTTGGAAAAGATAAAATTCATTCCAAGATGTGACAATAGTAATTTTGGCACTCTTTTGGTGTTTGGTTAGTGAATTTTTCTGTGATTTTGAGTCGTCTACCCGTAAATTTGCTTGTTTACAAGGAGAAAGGATAAACTTTAATTAAAGAAAGAAAAAGATAAAAACATAAGTAGAAAGCTCCCAGAATCAGAGCATTACAAAAAAATTATCACAGCTGAGCATGGCAGTTAATGATCACTTTCCATTGAGTGATGAGATGCCTGAAAGAAAATGTTTCAATCAGCTACTGCCTTAAGTTCATTTATAATGACAGCTTCACGTGTAAAATGCTGGAGGAACCTCTAAAAGTGCTGTATGTGCAAAATATGTTTCATTTGGGTGGGCAAAAAAAAATTGTTTTCTTCCGGAGCAAATTGTATTTCTTTTTTTAAGAAAATTTGTATTCAACCTCAATGTTAAGAATTTGAGCCATTATGCTTTAAATTCAATCTCCGGGTTATGGCGCTCGGTGAAGGGAATGAAAATATTGCTCGGGTTTAATAGCCCAAAATTATACTAAACGTAAATGTATCACTAAAGGAATATGATTCGGTTACCTTCTTTTACTTTTTCTTTTCTGAAATGATGCGATTGTATATTGGTTGGCAATAACAATAACCGAAGACACTGACTAGAGCAGCTATTGCAAGCACAAAAATGGGGTTCCGTCTCCCAGGTGGTTTGTTCTTTGTTGACAGTTCACCTGTCGCGTGCATTCTAGTTTGAACCACAAAGTACTGCACGAATAAATTCTTCACACTTTAGTTCAAAGTAGAAAATGGACCACGCATAAAAAGTGGCGTACGAGGTGAGCTTTAGATATATAGATTCCAATTCCCTTTCCTCGTCATCTTTATGTTTTCTTTTGGAAAAGAGAAATTCATCCCAAAGATGCGACAATAAAATGAAGAACTATTTTGGATTTGGATCGTAATTTCGAAACCTTGTACTGTTGTAAATTTGTCCGTGCCGTAAAGCTTCTCTTCGAAGGAAAATTCAAGTTGATTTGCCATTGCAGACATGCTTCACAGGCATGACGTCTTAATGTAGTCTCCACATTGTCTCAACTTATTCTTGTCCTGCAAAGGGTGCAAAGTCATAAAGGCTAACAATGATACATTTTGCATGCATCGGTCAGGCGCATGTCATTGTGCAAGATCCCCTAATTAGCAATCTTGCTTCAACTTCTTTTCTGTGGCAACGCCAATTCACAATTGTTCTTTCCTATGTCAAATGGCTTGATATAAAGTATGAGAATTCAATGAACGGACTGCAACTACCTCATCAAGTGTGGTACCAATCATCTATTGCTTCGTGTTGTTGAGCCTACATGATATGACCAGTTACCAAAATGTCGCAATCTTCTTACAATTAGATGATATGATGGACATGGTGCTGGTTTGCAACTCATTGCGGCTGCCTAGGTACCCTTATCATATCTCGAAGGAATCAAGCACAGACGGTAGTTCATCTACATCGGGATTAGCAACAAAAGCCATCTCGTGTGGCAAGGCCAAAGGTAAGTAAATCCTAGATAGTCAGTATAGGCCAAAGGAGAATATTTCGGCCACTTTATTCGCAAGTATGCGTTTCTAGCTCAGACAATAAAAATAATTGCAACGTTCTAATTTCTTTTATTTTCCATCATTTAGATGCATTCTTGATTTAGCAACGCTACAACAATGATTCCTGCACATCATGATGCTCTCTCGATTAATCAACACGGTGTAATGATGCTTTCGCGTCATATATGCTTTACCAGCTAAGCTCTGGGGCATTTCCCCTTAATGCACCTTCAACCAATAATCCTTCCATATATACGTCTTATTGACATTTCTACAAATAGGAAAAAGAGATAGGATAGTCATGTACCAAGTCTACCTGCGTTTCGGATAACGAGTTCCGGAAATTGCAACATAGTGGTGCAATTTTAATTCTCAGCTGATGTTCAACTTGAAAATTACACCATGGTGGTGCTATTTCACTCTTATCCAGCACCTACTCGCGTGATACACCATGATGATGTAATTTTTTTTCTGGGCCAACATGCCCTAAACATGCGACACAAGCTTGAGATTAAAGTTGTAGAATTCAGTAGAGAGTTTACCCTTAACAGAGAACACTACTACTTGTTCCTCTCGAGTAAGATTTTCTAACGACTAAACAAAATATAGATAACTAAGAAGAAACAAGAAACAATTCGACAAACAAAAGATTCATTAATTCTTTAAAAAAAAATCTTACAAAAGTGTTTACCTCACAAGAACTAGTCAGTCAAAACTCTCCCACAATAAGAACCCTAGCTGCTCTTTCTTCTCTCACAAATAGACGCTTATTAGCTCTCTAAGAAGAAGATCTATAACTTTAACCCGACGGGGCCTTTTATAGATCACACAAATTTGTCCCCCAAGAACTTCATAGGTTACCTTTCTACCTAAATTAGATAAACGAATCAACTAGGAAACCACATAACTAATGTTTCTGACCTGTTGCGGAAGATTTCGAAACTTAATGGAACAAAACCTATCAATCAACACCTTTTGTGACGTGAATAAAACTAGCAGTTGTCTTCTTACTTCTTCACTTGACATATGAAAATCTTCTTTTGTCTCACCCTTATTCAAGTTCCACCCTCCCATAAGTGCCCTAAATTATCTAGGTTGATAATTAAGCCATGTCCGATAAGGACATAGTCACTGACACCTTCCGTTGAGTGGTCTTGAACTTTTGTCAAGAAGCACCACCTAAGCCTAACCTCTTTCATGTTGCATCAACACCACCAGAACAGATATTTCTAAAACTTCTAGGACCACCACAAACAACTCTTCCATGTAATCTAAACAAGTTCCTTCACCTTATTCCATCAAGATTATATTATCTCCATGATATACACTCATTGCTCAATCTTTAGTAGAGTATCTCATTCAAAGTGATTCTAATCTAGTTAAACTAATTAGATTCCACTTCATCTCCGACACATGTCTAACATTTGTGATTGTTTGAACTGATCCATCAAACAATTCCAGGCGAACTTCATCGACTCCATGAACCAGCAATCTAGAGCAATTCCCCATGTAGAAAAACCCGCGGCAATCTTCATAATTGTTGTATAATGAATGATTGTTGCAAACATGCATAGTGGCACCACAATCTAATACCCATCCACCCTGACTTTTAAGATTTGCAGGCGTTAGTAGGACCTCATCACGATCACAATCTTCTGATAGCATTGCTAAGCTGCAGTATCTTTAAGAAAGTTATGTCGAAACTTTCCTAAAACCTTCCTTCTTCCTAGGAAAATCTCTAGCACAATACCCTGACTGACCATACTTATAGCAATAACCTTTGAAAACTGTTTTTTTTCCTTTGTTGCTACCAACTCTCTTCCCATCAGCTACAAATGCATCTTCAGAAATATTACTAACCCGATCTCTCTTTCGCATCATCTCCTCCGCAGCTAAAGCGTTGCAGACTTCTAATGTAGTAAACGACGATCGACTCATAAAATTTTGTGACAACATCTTGTATGATTCCGGAAGCGTCCAGAGCAGCTGTAGAGCTTTGTCTTGATCATTCAAATTGTCACCAAGAGCTTCAAGTTTTGATATTAATGAATCGAATGCAGAAATATGAAACATCACCGGAGTATTCTCTTCCATCCTCATATCATGTAAAAGACCCTTAATAAAGATCTTATTAGTCATTGTTTTAGCCATGAACAAACTTTCAAGAGAGTCTGATAGCTGTTTCGCTGATGTAGTATCCTTTATTGCAGCATGGCCTTGCACCTTTCTAGCGAGATGAAGCCGAATCTCCGAAAAAAACTTTTTATCCATCTTTCTCCATGCATCAATAACATCTTATACCATCTCCAACTCGTCGGAATCTCTCTTTTTATGTTGCTTCATCGTATGACCTTTTAGGGCATCATCCAAATCTAGCACGACAAGATAATCATTCATATTCATCTTCCAAGACTAAAATATGATTTCCCATCAAATCTTTCCATATGATAAGAATCCAATTTTCCATACTTTTCCATCGCAGCAACTCCTTCTCGACTATCCACGCTCACCACACCAATTATAGAATTCAGTAGAGAGCTTACCATTAACAAAGAAACACAACTACTTGTTCGTCTCGAGTAAGATGTTCTAACGATTAAACCCAATATAGAGAGATAAGAAGAAACAAGAAACAATTCGACAAACAAAAGATTCACTAACTCTTTGGAAAAACTCTTACAAAAGTGTTTACCTCACAAGAACTAGTCACTCAAAGCTCTCCCACATTAAGGACCCTAGCTGCTATTTTCTTCTCTCACAAACAAACGCTTATTAGCTTTCTAAGAAGAAGATATCTATAACTCAAACCCTACCAGCCCTTTTATAGATCACACAAACTTGTCCCGACCCCCAAGAGCTTCCTAGGTTAGCTTTCTACCTAAATTAGATAAACGACTCAACTGGGAAATCACATAACTTGGGAAACACCCTAAGTAACGTTTCTACTCTGCTTCGGGAGATTCCGGAACTTAACCTAACAAAAGTTTTATCTCATTCAATGGCGCATCTGTGAGCATGCGTCTTGCGGACAATAAAAATGTTACAGTACAGATAGAGTAATTCTAGGTTACAAAAATTATGCTCTGTGCGATGTGAAGTTGTATAAAAAATTGTTGTTTCGGATGACTGATTGATGTCCTGTTTCTAGCAGCAACCCCTAATGTAAAATCGGTGAGATAAGGATGCATGGAGGGTACGATAAAACTGGTTTAATGATCCCGTAGCTGCTTCAGATCCATTTCTCCTTCCTACTGTATTGTTTCATATCTCTCTGTCTCAATCTCTATCTTTCCGGATCGTTAATTTGGATGTAAATATATTTGAATTTGTTTATTTGTGTCCGATTCTTAGATTAAAAAGAAATATATATATACCACATATATAAAGCTGAGATATCAGAGGATTTGATTGCTAAGTGTTTATCCCCAATTACGAATAAAATCTTTCAAAGGAGTGCAGTAGCTGCTGCTTGTCTCTGAATCTAATGGTATTCATCTCTTACAGGTAAACTTCTTAAATCTCCTATTATTACAATTCACATTGCTTCGAAAATTAATCCACTTGTTTGATTAGGTCAGATAGTGGTCAGATAAACAAAATTATGAAACAAATTAGGATAAGATAATCCATTTTACCACCGTTATTATTAATCATTTGATCCACTTGTTTGATATTTATTGTCAAAAATTTGATCCATTGAAAGTTTCCGGGTGTTTGACATGGCGTGGCCTTTATATTTAGCAGTGTTCGTGCAGGCATGATGCAAATCTATTTTCTATTTTAAGTACTGCAACTTGTAGTGTACATTGCTGAAATTCTAGTTGACCCAAAAAATTCTTATCCTTATTAACACTTCTTTTCAATCATTTTGTATCATCTATCAACATCCCTTTATTCATGGACAATAGCTAATACGGAGCGGCGGAAGCTGATGAAGAAAAACGGCATGCCTAAAGACCAACAATTCATGTAACATCCAAGCACCTGTTAAAATCAAAACAATGAAAAATTGATGATAATTTTTTTTTACAAAGAAAGTTAACATTCAGTACACTGTCCCGAAACATCTTACGCCACGAAACTTGCTCACAGTTGTATAGACACTCAATTTAATGTGTACAAACAAATGATATAGGTCAAGCATGACAAAACAAGAGCAGGTTGAAGTATTAAAATGAACGATATACAAGTCGAAATAATACCACAAAATGGGATGTGTATATAACATGGTAACACTATAATTTGGATATATAAATGCAGACATTTTCTTGATCAAGCAATCAAAATAACACCTCTTGATTCAAATTAGTATTCTATTCCCAAGATAAGATAGTCAAGTTTACTACCATTATTATCAATACATCCACTTGTTTTGAAATTTGAGTATTTGACAAAGCACGGCCTTTATGTTTTTGGCAGTGTTCGTGCAGGCATGATGCATTTCTATTTTCTATCTAAATACTGCAACTTGTAGTGTACATTAGAGATTCTGGTTGACCCAAACAATTCTTATCCTTTTAACACTTCTCTTTAGTTATTTTATTTCATCTATCAACATCCCTTTATCTGCCTAATTGGGCAAAGTCTATGGTCGAACTAGTTTTGCTATTTCTAATGAGGACTCCTATATAAATAGATGTTATCCTCTCTTAACATCAAATTAACAGCAGTTTAATTATCTGAGCTTTTGATGATTGGAAATATGAAATACCTAAAGCAGAACTACCATCAATTTAGCACTATTTTCTTTTTCTTTTTCTTTGTTTTCCTTTTGCTAGGAGTTCATGATCATATAAAAGTGATTGCTCAGAATACAGCAGATAATGAAAAATTTAAAGTTGGAGTGGTTCTTGATGGTCTGAATGGATCATATGGGAGTGTGTGGTTGACATCCATGAACATCGCTCTCTCTGATTTTTATGCATCTCCTAATACTTCTCATAATAGGAGATTGGTTTTCCATGTTAGGGATTCTAAGGAAGATATCTTGGAGGCATCTTCTGCGGGTATGCATATTCTCTCTTTCTCTCTGGTACTTAACTTCTCTTTTTATCCGTTGTCTCTGGTGCGTGCTTCTTATTTCCCTAAGAAGCAGGATTTGAATTCTAGACCTTCCTATAGAACTATGTACTAAAGACCTGACCAACTAAGTTGTTGGAAAACTGCCAAATGCCCGACCAACTCTGTGTCTATACTGGTATAAATCCTTTTTTGCGTAAAGCATGAGCATGCATATATAGTAGAACCTCCACATACCGATACTCCATAACCTCTACATATTAATTAAAAATCATGGTCTCAACTTACTCCAGTTTTGAATTCTAATAATAACCTTTGGATTTTAATATTTTAAGTACCAGCTATAAATAATCTACCTACATACAATAATAATTGGCAGTATATTGAAGAAATATAGATCTTTTTATATTAAATATTATGATGAAACAAGATATACTTATCCATGGTTATCTATAGTTATTTGAAAAATAACGGTAATTTTTTGTTACCACATCAAAGAATCTCTATAAGTTGATGATTATTTTCCATTGCACTGAGTAATATTTATAGTTGATTCCCTAATAGCCTTACAAGCTCCTAGATACATACACATACTTGTATATTGGAACTATAAAAATGTACGAATATCATCTAATACATCTATAAGTACACTAAATATACATTGTTCAAAATTTTACATTTTATATGTGTAACTTTCTATATGAATAACTTGTATGTTAGTAATCTGGTGAATCGCCAACAATATTAACATACAAAGGTTTTAATGTTCTCCAATCCATTCCTAAAGAAATAGGTATCTTTGTGTTTATACAATTAATACTTAACCAAACAAGGATTTGTAGTAATTTGTAGAATTTATTCATTTAGGTACCCGTGTTTAACTTACGAAAACTTACAAGTGAGATATCTTTGAAACCAAGACTAAAAAGTGAGAGCCTTGTAAGAGGAACCTGTTTCAAAGATAGATAATATTAACTTAAAATTCGTTATGGTTTAGTTACTATTATGAAAAAAATGGTATCCAAAGTGTGAGATAATGTGAGTATAGAAATGTGAGCGGATTCTCACTCATTTTAAAATTCATTTATAACTTATTCTGATATTTAATTATTTTAAAAAGTATTTGTTAATTTTTGAGAAATTATAAACATGTTTATTAAATTTTGAGGTATAAATAGATTTTTTTTTCTTTTTCATGGATATAAAATAGTATTATCTTGAAAAATATAGAAGTTGCAAGTTTAATTAAATTCTTGTAAGTATTAAGAGTTAAAAACAAAAAAAACGGAAATGATCTATGTCCTGAGGATTTTCTCCTGAAAATTCTCTCGCAACACACAAAATAGTGGGACTCAACCCACCCCTTATATTTCCTTAATGTGGCCCCCCGGGCCGTGTTTATCGGAAAAATTCTTTGGTTAGTGTTGCATCTCTCCATATAATAACAAACAAATTAATAAATTTATCATTAAAAGCTAAAAATTTAAAAATAAATAGAATGACTTGTGTTGAAAGAAGAAAACGCAATCGAGTTCTAGACCGGATTTGTGTCGGTACTAAAAATCATGTTTGTTTTGAAATCCTGTTTGTTTCATCCGTGATAACCCAATTTTGACATGATCTTTTTCCTAATTGGGTCTATTTTCTTAAATTGAAATATCATTTTCTTTAATAGTAAGTGAACCATTTAAAGATTTAAAAATAAACTTATTGGACTACAGCTGGGATGGAGATGAAAAACTCCATGCTGACCTCTGTCCATATTTTTAAATGTAAAGGGATCCTGATTTTAGGCGTGAGATGTAGTCGGGCAAGGCTTGGCAAGCCGGCGTAAAAACTATGCTAAATTTTTCGGAGATATTCTCTAGTCGACCTGGTATTTGTTACTGAAAAAGATTTTGGATTTGGATTTGGATGTAGTCGGGCACGGTGTGATACTTGGACAATATAGCAAATATTTAAATTATTATGGTCAATAGTTTTTTGCATTGCCAAGTCTTTGTCATCTTGAAGCAAGAGGTTTTAAAGGTCAGTTTGGGGATCACAGCAGGCATGGTTTCAAATTTTCCCCTTGCTGTTTTTTCCATTTTTAGAATTAAAAAAAAAAATGTAATTTTATTTTGTAAAATAATGTAAAGGGGTAACATAATTATTTTAAAGTTATAAAGGAATGGAAGAGTAGCAGTTTATGCATCCCACAAAAGCTTCACACAGTAAGTAGTGCAGGCACATAAAGGAATGCATATGCATCAGAAAATTTTAATAGAACAAAAGTTTAAAAGTTCGGCTAACTTCCTCCTTAGCCAGCTATTTTAGATAATCTAGTATCATCCATCTAATGATTCATTGTGTTTTTATGGATGCATATGGCAGCTATAGATCTGATTAAAAATGTTGAAGTCCAAGCTATCATAGGACCAACAACATCAGCAGAAGCTGTTTACATGGTGCATCTTGGAAACAAATCTCAAGTTCCAATTATTTCTTTCAGTGCAACAAGCCCTTCTATCTCCCTGTCTCAAAATCCTTATTTCATTCGCACAACACCAAGAGATTCATCTCAAGTAAACACTATTGCTGCAATTATTAAAACTTTTGGGTGGAGACAAGCTGTGCCTATTTACGAAGACACCGAATATGGGAATGGTGTTATACCATATTTAGTAGATGCGCTTCAAAATATCAACACCAGAGTTCCTTATAGGAGTGTATTTCCAAGCTCAGCTACCGATGACCTAATTGTCAAAGAACTTTATAAATTAAAGACAATGCAAACTAGAGTGTTTATTTTGCATTTGGACAACTCAGCTCTAGCATATCGTATTTTTGCTAAAGCAAAAATGACTGGTATGATGAGTAAAGGGTATTCATGGATATTAACAGATGGATTAGGCGATTACATTAGTTCATTCAACTCTTCTTTTATTGATATAATGCAAGGAGTAATAGGTGTAAGGCCTTATGTTCCTAAATCTAAAGAACTTAGCTCATTGAGAGTGAGATGGAAAAAAAGGTTTTCAAAAGAGAATCCAGATAGTGAAAGAAAGTTGGATGTTTTTGGTTTATGGGCATATGATACAATTTGGGCATTAGCAAGTGCAGTTGAAAAACTTGAAAAACTAAATCCTGAATTTATTAACGGGAAGGTAGATTTAAACTCAAGTGATGTTGCAAGACTGGGCGTTTCTCAAATAGGTCCTGAGCTTTTGCGAGAAATTTCAAATATCAAAATGGAAGGCGTTAGTGGGAAATTCGATCTCGTAGAAAGGCAACTGCAGTTTAATAACTATGAAATACTCAATGTAGTTGGAAGTGGGGCTAGAGAAATTGGAATTTGGACACCTTCAGATGGAATAATAAAGGATATAAGTTTAGCTGGGACTAGTAAAACCATGTATCATAAGGATAATTTACGCCCAGTCACATGGCCTGGAGATACTACAATCATTCCTAAAGGTTGGGAAATTCCAACAGAAGAAAAAAAGTTGCGAGTTGGAATTCCAGTAAAAGATGGATTTACTGAATTTGTTAAGATAACAAGAAATTCAAGTAGTGATTCTCCATATGTTACTGGTTACTGCATAGATGTGTTTAAGGCTGCAGTAGAGATGCTAGATTATACTGTACTTTATGAATTTGTTCCTTACGAGAATAAGGAAGGCAAAGCAGCTGGAAGTTACAATGAGCTTGTGGACCAAGTAAATCTACAGGTTAGTCAGTATTCTTTATATCGAGAAAAATGAAATTGTTTTTCTTCATCAACGCACTCTTTGGTTTCCTAGCTAGTAGATGTCTTTACTTGCAAGTATACATATATTTGCAGTTTCGCATAATTAATTCCTCACTTGTATACCTGTCCATGCTTGTCTTTTTGCAGAATTTTGACGTTGTAGTTGGAGATGTTACTATCACAGCCAATCGATCACAATTCGTAGATTTCACATTACCTTATGCTGAAGGCGGGATGCAAATGGTTGTATTAGCAAAACCAGATGCTAGTAAGGATACTTTGATTTTCGTGAGACCATTAGAGTTGAAGCTCTGGTTAACTATAGCTGCTTTCTTTGTTATCATTGGTGGTGTGGTCTGGATTCTCGAACACAGGGTGAACAGGGAATTCAGAGGAGGGCCTCATCCGGCATATCAGTTGTTTACAATGCTTTCATTTTCCTTCTCAGTGCTTGTTTTCGCACAGAGTAATGGCCTTAACTAATCATTGGATCTGCTTTAAGTTTAATTCATATACCACCCGTAGCTTGTTTTCTTCTGCAACGAAATGCACAAATTTCTGATATTTAGTATAATATTTTAATTGTCTTGCAGAGGAGAGGGTATTAAGCTCTTTTAGTAGAGTTATAATGGGGCTCTGGTTGGTCGTTGTGCTAATTATCACGCAAAGTTATACAGCAAATTTGACATCCATGCTAACTATTCGACGGCTCGAGCCAACTTACACTGATGTTAGGGAGCTCATCAAATATCAACATACTGTGGGTTACCAGAAAGGTTCATTTGTGTACGGAAAGTTAAAAGAAATGGGTTTTGATGATGCTAATCTAAAAGTTTATAACTCTCCCGAGGAATTTGACGAGCTCTTCTCACTAGGAGAAGGTAAAGGTGGTATTGTTGCTTCTTTTGAAGAGCTTCCGTACATTGAGTTGCTCACGGCCAGATTTTGCGAGAAATACATGACTGTGGGAGATATCGTTCAAAATGATGGGTTGGCATTTGTAAGTCCATCTTTCTTTTGAATAACACTTTTTATTGGTTTTTTGCCTAATCATTTTCTCAAAAATTGCGGTTCAAGGTTGTACGTTGCAAATGGATGACACACGTAACTTAGATGTTACAGATATGTCGTAATATAAAAATGAACTGACATTTGATAGTCTGACACTCTAAACTAAACATCTTCGGACTGAGTAGTTAGTTGGAATTATTGTTATTCCGTGAATACAAAGTGTTATTCAAGAGAATAATAATTACTATCACAGTTTAATAACAATTTCTTCATGCACAAACTTGGCAGGTTTTCCCGAAGGGTTCTCCTTTAGGTCCTGATATTTCAAGAAAAATCTTGAGTATAAGAGAAGATGGTAAAAACAAGAGGATTAAACAAGCTTGGTTTGGGAGCAAAACAACTTGTCCAGACAAGAACTCCTTGGGTTCCTCGAGTAGTCTCAAGATTGAAAGCTTCTACGTGCTTTTCGCCATTACAGGAGGCGTCATAGTTTTTGTCATGTCTCTATTTTCAGCTCATTTCTTGTGGCAAACCCGGAAAATCTGGCTGTATTCGAATGACACAGTTTGGATCAAAGCCGTCAATTTGTTTAAGAATTTCTTCGACGAAAACACAACGCACCTGATCACGTATTTTGAACCGCCACCCATCATGGATAACGCCATTGATGCTGGAAATGAGCAAAATAACGTTGTTGATGATTGAAATGCTGGTATTGAGGCTGTTGTCATCTACAGCAGCTAGATAGTCCGAAATCCGAATGCTTTGTTATACGTTATGTTTTTCTTCTCTATGATTTGCTTTCTTGTATGATATGTTAGCCGTAAAATTGTTGCATCTCCATTTTAAGAACAAAATGAACATGGACATATAACATTAAATGAATAAGATTGTAGTAGAAATTAAATAATCTTAACATCTTCCATTGCAAACTAATGTTACTGAATAAAAACAGCTACCACTACTAGAATAGAGCTTTACTATCCAATTTCTAAAGATATTTCATAATCCAGTGCAGTGAATCATACATATTTCTCGCGAACAATCAAAACGTCTGCCTTGCTCTAGTTATCCATAACTGGATTCGTGGTTGATTTCTTACTCACTTGGAATTCAGATTCTAGTCAAAAATATCGTTTAGCAGGGTCATGGAGTTCACTAAGACGC
>JAJJMB010006973.1:363633-521583 GCA_023531105.1 Papaver atlanticum | reverse complement strand
GAAGAAGAAAAAGAAGAAGAACAAGAAGAACAAGAAAAAGAAAAGGAACAAAAACAGGAGGAAGAAGAAAAAGAAGAAGAACAAGAAAAAGAAAAGGAAGAAAAACAGGAGGAAGAAGAAGAAGAAGAAGAAGAAGAAGAAGAAGAAGAAGAGGAGGAAACTCGCACTATTAAGTTGGATTCATCGGGAGCTCTAGTTGCAACCGAAGCGTGGTTCACAATAGTAGAGGAATGTGTTTCATCTATCAAAGAGATGGAAACAAAAATTCGCGAGTGTTATTCAGAACCTGTTAACATCAACAGTACAGAATTTGTAGAAATGATGGTAATTGATGGATTATTCATTATTGGGATGTTAGTAAGATCCATGTCAGGGAGTTATGTTGCAGATGATCCTTTAGATGATAATGATTGGCTCTTGATAAAGGTGGAAGAGGATCTTTTACTTCTTGAAAACCAAATTCCATTGTTTGTCCTTCAATGCTTGTCCAACATAATTTTCATGGCAGGAGAGTCAAGGCCTGTTCCCCTTGAGAAACTTATTCTTAATGTCTTCATGGAGAATTTTCCGCATATGTTGCCAAAGGAAGGAATGAAGCTTCTTGAAGAGCGTCTAAATCAAGGTGAACAAGCCAAGCATATACTTGATTTCCTAAATATACTAATCCGACCTCCTGCTCATACAGATTCCTCCTCGGAGACAGAAGTAAAGATTCTTACTGACTTAAAAGAAAACAAGGTAGTCAAGTTCACAAGTTCATTGAAATTTTTTATACAATTTCAGTTGACGAAGCTAAAGCATGTTTTTGTTGCCGACAAGGAAAGGGAAAATCTTTTAGATACATGGGATTTTATACCAAGTGCGACAGAGCTAAGTCGTGCAGGGGTCAGGTTCAAAAAGGGGTCTGCAGAAGGGAATTTTTTGGATATTAAATTCAATTCTACAGGTATTCTGGAAATTCCTCCATTATATGTCTATGACGGGACCGACCAACTGTTTAGAAATATCATCGCTTGTGAGCAAATATATGGTGGACGTTACTCTATGAGTTCATATGTTACATTTATGGATTTTCTCATAAACTCTGCGGATGATGTAAAGCTTCTCCGCAAACAAGGAATTGTCACTAATTATTTAGGTTGTGATCAAGACGTTTCTGATATGTTTAACAAGTTTTGCGTCGGGATATCTGATGGTGGTGATTTTTATTCTACACATATCAAGGACATAAACAAGTTTTATACGAAGCGCCGGCATATTTGGAAAGCAACTTTGAAGCGCGAGTATTTCAGTAATCCATGGGCGATTATCTCGGTCGTCGCAGCAATTCTACTTATTACACTTACAATCATATCCACTGTATTTGGAATTCTTTCGTTCTTCATCCCTAAGTCTTGATCAAAGTCTGAGTAGTTTTGGATGCATTTACGCGCATCCAAACGAAGCTGCATGTCCTCGGTTTTATCCTTAAGAGTATCTGTTAAGAGTGTGTTTTTGTGTAATTAAGGTGCTTCTCTTAGTTTGATAGTTGTTTGTTGTGGTGTGGAAATCAAAACAGGTGTTGTAATCGAAAAGTTTAAACGTGTGATTATGAGTTGCCACTTGCCAGTCGGTTGATAATTAACATGTTGTTGGAAAAATTATGGGTGAAAATTAATGCTAAATTGCTAATGCTGTTTCCAATCACTAATCAATTGTTTCGTCAACAATCTCTCTAAGGAATCTTCGATTCAATTTTCAAGAGAAGGTTTATCTAAAACTAAGGCCTTCGTCTATTTTTACCCAAAAAATCTCCAAATCATTGGACAATCAGAGTGGATGCACACTATGCGATTTCAAACCAATCAATCAACGATCCCAAGCGTTGTTGATGGGAACTCATTGGCTTGAAGTGCTAACAATAGGCTACAATTTCCGAATCAAGTATCCCATAACTGATACAAGAGGTGCTAAACTTATGTAAGATGAATCATTCGTTAATTCTTGACGCCGACTACCAAAAGTGCTTCCAACAATCCGTCAAAATGCAAAAAAATAAAAAAAATACAAACTCCGTTCACTGATATCATCACCTCAATGATTTTAAGACATCAGCTCTCGATATTCATTTGAAATTGGGAAATGGGGGTTGTCCCTAATAGACCACTCAAAGCCACCACCTCAAGACTACCAACAGGTGGTTTTCAAAATTGCATCATGCAAGTTAGAGGAGGAGGGTCGCAAATTCTTCTATTATTGGAAGCGGAATGACATGATTAAGTTGCATTATTAACGCAGAACATCATGTTTAACCTCTGGTTTCCTAAACGTTGATTTTCCATGTTTTTAACATTTGTTTAATTTGAGTCATTTGTAATGGACCAAGTTTTCTCATAGTTAAATATGACCAAGTTTTCTCATAGTTAAATATCGTGGTTTAATTAGGGCCTCCCACTAGAGGATAAAAAAGGTCACTAAAACCTAATTTCGTAAACCCTTATCTAAATATTTTTTAAATGACTAAACTGCCCCTAAATGATTAGTGTTAATAATTAGTTTAGTTAAGTTAATTAATGTGATTGGATTAAATAAGATTTTAAGATTAAATTTTGGAAAAAAATTATTTGGATTTTGTGAGTTGAGAAGAAGAATAGGAGGTTTTAGACGAGGGTGCTAATGAAGATCAAATTGCTCAAAATAAAGGAACCAACCCTTGATTGAAGAAACTGAAACTTAAAACAATGAGGCAAACTTCTTATACTTATCAAATTGTCTGGATGGTGCTCTGAGTGGTCGAATCTTAGACACTATGTCATAACACAAAGAAAGAGTCGTCAATGTTGAAGGGTGTATACCCTAACGACTCTACAAAGTCGTCAATGTTTTGACACCAAAAATGACGACTCAAACCTGCAACTTTTCTAGATTATGAAAAATCGTCAGGGTAATATGATACACCCTGACGATTCTTAGTAGCTTGCAGGAAGAGTCTTTATTTTGTGTGTACATACCCAGACGACTCTGAAAATATTTGGGTCAGAGAGATTGTTTGTTTTTCACCTATAGTCGTTGACGTTTAAAAAGGGATTGTTCATAGAGAATCGTCATAAGTTTCTATATTATGGTAACGACTCTAATCTAGAGAAAAAAATATGAAAAACCAGAAATAGGGTCGTTATCTTCCTCATCATATACCCTAACGATTATTTATAGTCTCTACCTGCATATGAAAAATCGTTAGGGTTTAGGCTTGTTGGGTTGACGACCCTCTTACTGTAACTGAAATTTTTCGAGTGAATTTTTTCCTTTTTCTTCTTGGAATCCTCAATGGAGGAGAAGAGAAGAGTTAAGGGATAAAATAGTTAAGGGTTAATAGGATTTTAAGATTTTTTATTAATGTAGAGTAAAATAGTCTTTTTCACCACATTTTGGAACCCTATAAAATTTGGGGTGGGTATAAATTGGATGAGGCCTCCAAAAATTATTAGGGGCCTCAATTAAACGTTGTTAAATAGGATTCGAAGGACAATCAAAACAGTTCCCAATTTAAACCCAAAAGGTAAATTGGAAAAATAAACCCAAATAAAAATAAATACAACATTATAAGAAATCTACCGACTTATTTATTCTAGTCCTACTGTAAATGCGGATGAGCATACTGTATTTTTTATGGAGGTATGTTGTAAGAGGATCGTAAGTTTAATTTCCCGTGAACAAACTGCAATGACTGGTGTTGATTTTTGGGCCATTATATTCTATACCAAGTGTTCGTGCAATAGTATGTTGGAGAAAATGAGTTTTAATTCAGTGTCTTTTGGTTTTGGTGTGGTTGGATCTCTTAGAACCTAAGGTTTTATGGATGCTCACTCATTTCTTTAAGTGAATGGATCTCTTTAGTCCCTTATTGGGTATACTAGAGAAGAAGCTCACTCATATGCGCATATGACATGGTTTGGGCCATGGATTGCTTGCCCCATCCGCTTCACCTAAGCCCCGTGTCTACTCGAAATCATCTTTGCAAGTTTTTCTTTAAAAAAATTAATTCCATAAAAAAATTCTTTTTTTTTTTTTTTTGTATTTTAATTGTTTTATAAGAAACAAACTCGTTTTTGAAGAAAACCTAAAGCTAACTTAATTTGCAAGTAATTTCTCCTATAAATACAACTCGAAAATCTGTTTTCAATTTACGCCTTGAAGCAGCTACTATCATGCATTCTTTTCACATTTTCTTGCTTTGTTTTGCATTTGGCTCGTTACTTACTTCCACTCCCTGTTGCTAAGTACAAGAGTGGGTAGCTTGCGTTGTGCTGATACGAGCTATATCGAGAAGTCTTATCCTGAACATATCTTCGCTGTGTGGGATTTAGCATTGCTCATTCTTGAGTATACCCACAAACTAATATGTTAAAGAAAACTTGTTGAATCTGTGATTCTGCACTCGTCAAGTTATTTGTGTTAGAGTTATTTTCATTCAGTCTTTTATATATTACTTGATACTTCTAACGAGTTGTTCATTGTTACAAGATTCCAACATAGTGTATCACCACCTTGGTCATGTATACATTGCTAATGTGACATTTCGTTTGCATTTGTACCCTTTGAGGTGGGGTTTGATATTGTTTATTGGTTAGCATCTACGAAGCGTTGACACGAACATGATGACATGGGCATGACGTGAACAAATCCTCAAAAATACAGGATGCCGATACATTAAAAGATCAATAATAACAAAGAGGATGGATCCCCTCACACTTCTATTATTACACTATCTCACACGTTAGACGTCATTTCTGTGAATAAAAACCAAACCGTAATGAATTTAAAGCTAATATTTTGAGGATATGTTCCTCTTACCAAGTTCTACATGCCTACCAAAAATGAGCACATTATGAAATATAAAACCTCATAATCTATCAGTCTTAATTTCGACGGCCAGAAATCCGTTGATTTTCAACGGCTCATTTTCAAAGTAGTAGATGATGATGTTATACGTTTCGGAATACGCTCATTTTCGGTAGGAACGTAGAGTTATGTAATGGTAACATGTCCCTAAAATATTAGCTTCAAATCCATTACGGTTTGATTTTTATTCGCAAAAATAACGTCTAATGTGTGAGATAGTGTAATAATAGAAGTGTGAGGGATCCCTCCTCAATAACAAATTATATTCGGAGTTGCTTTAATCGCATGTTCAATTGGGGTGTTCAAACAGAAGTATGCCTTACTAAAATTATATTTGAGATTAACGAGCTGTGTAACACTTTTAATATCGATGATATACGTCCCAGAGCGAGTTACGTAACACCTTAATATGACCAACAATCACAATAAAATGACATTGTAATTTCTTAACCCTATAACAGGTTACAAGACTAATATGGGGAATTTGGACCGAAAGAAACAAGCGCATTTTTGCAAGAACGGACAAAACTAATTGAAAAGTCAATACTAACATCAAGTGGGCTAAAGGTTTATTACCAAATAATTGTTTGCATCTAGATCATGATATTTATAATTTGGACCAACTCTTCATCCGTTAAGAGTCTTTTCTTTTTCTTTTTTTCTTTTTTTAAACTAAATTTTTATTAATAAGAAAAAGAAAAAGACAGAAACAAAAGAGGGACATAAAGACAAAACCACCTAAAGATGGAAGGAAAAAACAAACAACAAAAAAGATCACAAAAATAAAAGAGTTCAACAATGAGCTCAATCCTCTAAAGCGATTCACCCAAAAATTGGATTCAAGAGCTTTAAAATATATGCCTTTTTTTCATTTAATATTGTTCTTCTTGGAACCATGCAAAACAGGCTGAAAACCATATGAAAAGGGAGAACCTGATGTCGTTCTATCTGAGTATCTTCAATCACCATATTTTCCTAAATTGACGATGTTGAAATTCTTTAGTCATCATATTCATTATTATCTTCATACATCAATTAATGATATCCTACTAAATATATTAGTATCTACCCTAGGATCCCCATATGCTAGCCTACTAAATCTATTAGTATCTGCATTAGGATCCTATCTAAGTTTTTAGAGGATATCCACTTTTTGTTTCTTGCTCGATGTGAATAAATTTCATCTCCCTCTTTTGATAAATCTGACTAGAGTACCTTTCAAAGAATTCAAACTCGCAAAATTTACAGCATTACCACCTGGATTAATAGAATAACATGGGATTTCATCAACAAGTTTCGTAGTGATTTTGTAGGATCGAGCAAAAGAGAGAAGAGAACAAAAGCGGAAGAAATTAAAAGACTACATTGATAATAATCCTGGTGTACAAATTCTCATGGCTCAACAGTCTATTTAAAGTAAAACAAACCTGACGACCACTCAAAACACTTTCCTTATAAATTAAACTCTAAATAAATGAAACTTCTAGAAACACAAAGAACTTCTCAACATAGTAATACTCTAAACATAGAACTCTTCTAGAACCAAAACAACTTGTTTCTCAAGTTTACTTCATCTCCAAGTATGACACATTATGTCAACTTGTGCTAGTTGTTTCACCGAATCAGAGTCAACTTGTACTAGTTTCTCCAAAACCATAGTCTTGGTTTACTATTTCCAACAACCTCTCTTAAACCAAGACTTCCTTTAACAAGCTAGAAACACTATTGTTGTACGCTATCTACTTGTTAGCCAAACGAAAAACCAAATCCTTTCATACAAACTTACGTTACTCGTAATTTGTAACTTATCACCGAGCATTATAGCTCATCTTTTACTTTCTTCTTCTCTTACATGTTACTTCAACAAGAATCACAACCGACAATTATGATGTCTGCTTCAACTGATCTTTTCACAGTTCACAAAACTTTCTTCTCTTCCTAAGTACACATGCTACCATACTTTTCAAATTTCACACTGGAATTGCTTCACTTCTCTATTCAAATCCCACACTGGGATTGCTTCACTTCACATGATCAAAACCTTGTGACGTCTCTTCCACAACTCATATGCTTCATTAACCTACCTCTTGTTGATCTTCTTCCATAACTTATAAGCTTCATTCACCTACCTCTTGTTGTCTTCTCACACATCACCCTTGGTGATTACTTATCTCTCTTCACAACCTTGTTATGTTTCTTCTTTCTCTTGTTCTAGTCACGCTATTGTTGCGAAACCTTCACACATTTTTACTTTTCAAGATTCTCTTACAATCTTGTTATCATGCTTCTGCCAAAAGCGTTATATTGTTGTTAAAAAGTTTGCCACACAATTCAGAATTTTCACACTTTTAAATTTGTAACAAATTTTCCATGCTGTGCATATTCGAATTTACAACCAACCTAAGATCAGGTGAGAACTGATACTGTTGGTGGCTGTGAAGAAGAAAAAAAGAAAAGAAAAAAAAGAGATTTGATGATTGTTGTTGTGGTTTTAAGTTTTGATTGTTCTAGAAGTTAGAAGTTAGAAGTTTTGAATTCAAATCAAGTCCAGCCATTTTATAAAGGAAATTATCGGGTAAGAAAGTTCAGTCGTTTTATAAAACAAACGGCTGGGTAACTTATTATTGAAAATATCCAACTTTAGCGTTGTCATCACGCTTCTAGAAGGTGATTTTAGAAGGTGAAAAAGATTTGGGTGAGTGGTTGTTTTGAAGGGTTAAGTCATGGATTCGAAATCAAAAACAGAGTTGAATTTGAATTTAAAGATTTAGAAGGACAAGGAATGTTCACAGTGGTTATGTTTGCGTGTTTGGTAAAGATCAGTTTGGCGTAGTTTGAGCTTAATCGAGGAAGGTGTTAAAGAGACTTGTGGTGATTTCGGAAATATAATAAGACTGTTGATAAGAGGTTGGTTGTAACTCCGAATCACTGAAACTTGTGAAAAAAATACTCTACCACTGAAACTTATGAATTTTCTCTAACTCTTTCTCCTTCTCCTCTCTCTTCCTCTCACCTTGCTATGATACCACATGTAGGATCGAGCAAGAGAGAGGAAAGCATAAACGCGGAAGAAACTAAAAGACTACATTGATAATTATCTGATGTACAAACTCTCATGGCTCAACATCCTATTTAAAGTAAAACAAACTTGACGACCACTCAAAACACTTTCCTAATAAAATTAAACTCTAAATAAAGAGTACTTCTAAAAACACAAAGAACTTCTAAACATAAAACTCTTCTAGAACCAAAACACTTGTTTCTCAAGTTTACTCCATGTCCAAGAATGACATATTGTGTCAACTTGTGCTAGTTACTTCACCGAATTAGAGTCAACTTGTACTAGTTGCGCCAAAACTATAGTCTTGGTTTATTATTTCCAACAGATTTCCTCAAAAGCTTGCTTTGAGAAGCTTGCATAACTATTTTCCCAAAAATTGAACATTCAGCACTATTTACATCGACGTTCTCTCGGATATCATCAATTTCGTAGCTAGGGAATAGATATCAGTGGCAGACCCATATACTTCGATACTGAGAAATTGGGTCAATTTCCTAAATATTTTTAAAACATAGTTCTAATGGACGAGTAAAAATTATTATGGGTGAAATGGACACCTAAAAAACTGTTCCTGGCTTAAACTTAAAAAATATCGAGGATGAAACTGGATGCATCCTGATGTAAATTAAAAATAAGAAAAAGTATTTGAAAATGGGTAGGATGAAACTGTTTACATCCTGACTATTTTTACATTCTCGTGCATTTAGATAGTATCAAATTTTATATGTATTTTTCTCTCAGGAATTGTCGTTATTGGGTTAATTGAACAATTTTGTGTTCTTCTATATTTGGGGTCAAGGAATAGTATTTAACATAAAGCAAGGGTTGATGTGGTCAAAGACTAGGATTGGTAAGTAATTAATACATGTGTGAAAATTGAGTGGGGTCTGCTGATCCCAATTGACTCCTTACGGGTCCTCTACTGATGGAGATATCACATTATTCACCAATTCATGCGGAACCATTGAGTTGGGATCTACTGTATGATTTTTACTTGCACCCACAACTTGTAATTCAGGTACCGTAATGTTTTCTTTGTTACCATTAGGACCAAGATTTTCAACGCCTACCTTAATACTAGGAAGTTGAACACTAATTTTTTTATTACTGTCCATTATAGAATTAGTAGCTTTATCACCCGTGTTATGAGTGTCACTGGTTGTTACTTTAGGGACATACATCTTAGTCTTCCTAGGATCAACAGTCGCAATAAAAGGAATAGTTTTGGCAGGAACAGTTTTACGATGCTTGCAATTATCTAGATTATGCCCAATTGACTTGCAAAACCTTGAGACAGCAAACGTTCATAGTTGAAATAAGCTTATGACAACGAATCCATCTCTTCCAGCTAGCACCTCCCTGTGCAATTTCTTCAAAAAATCCACTTCTACCAACACTCTTGCAATGTGTGTATAAGTTCAATTCAAAGTAGGCTCATCAACTTCAATGGAATTCCTATAGGATTTCAGTGGTGAAATACCGATCTTAGCAGTGGTGAAATACCCAATCCATCAGCCCATTTCCACCGACCATTTCGAAAACCTTTAACTAGAACCGTTTTTTGGGACCATGGTTTTTTGGTGGGACCATTA
Organism: Papaver atlanticum; assembly: GCA_023531105.1. NCBI lineage: Eukaryota > Viridiplantae > Streptophyta > Magnoliopsida > Ranunculales > Papaveraceae > Papaver > Papaver atlanticum. The sequence continues at coordinate 512,049 of JAJJMB010006973.1, read as the reverse complement.
TATGATAAGAATGTCTTCCCTACACTTATAAGGGGTGTCCTAAAGTGTGGAAATGATTAACCTATACTTAACCTAATTAAAATTAAAACTAATCTAATAATTATATATTGTTATAAACTAAAATGAGACATAGAAAGTAGAGAGAAAAGAAGAAGATAATTCTCGTTAGTTGTGTCCATTACAAAAGAAGTGAGCCTCAATTTATAGGAAAACATAAGAGAATGTAGTAAAGATGGAATTAACACTAGAGGAGTTATGGAGTGGATACCCATTACTAAAGGTATTATGCCTAAGTTATCACACTAGTTGTGAGAGTTACAAAGTAGTGGAGAATGTACAAGGACAAAGAAGGAGACATGAGATGGGGGAGTAAGTGTGGTGTATATCCATAAAATATTTATTTACAACACTCCCCCTTGGATGACACCATACTACTAGAGATTGCCTCATTAAAACCTTGCTAGGAAAACCCAAAGGGAAAAACCTAGGCGAAGGAAAAAGAGTGCAAACGAATAGAGTAATGATAGACGGGAAAATGAGGCCTCATTAAAACCTTGAAAGGAAAACCCAGTGAGACAAAACCTTGACGATAAAAAAAAGAGTACAACGCGATAGTCCATTAAAATACCTTTTAGTATGATCCTCCCGCTGATAAGTACTTCAATTAAATCTTGGATTGCAAATCTTTCAGTGCACAATTCCCAATTTCGATGAACGAATTTCTTGAATGCAAAAGATTGTTTGTTCCTTCATGAAGAAATTGCAATGTGATAAAGTTTTCTTTTGTGCTAGTCTTCTAATAGTAGTGTTCTCGAGTTTTCATACTTCTTTAAATGCATTGAGGACTTGTGTCTTGAATTGCTAGCTTCTCGGAAATGCTTCGTAGAAGTAGTTGATGTAGTTTCTTCAACAAAGCGCCAAGATATGAATATATTTCCATACGTGAACAAAAGAAAAACGTATTTGTAACTAAACCTTATGTGGTTCAAAAGGACATCCATATTTCCAGAAGATGGTTTTGCGGATTTGGTCTAACAGATTGACCTCGTTAATGGTGGGAATCCACTAAAAAAAAAAACTGATACAACTTCCCCTTGGATGACCACCATGTTGAATTAAATTTCCTCGCTAAAAACCCAGCATGAAAAAATAAATGGACAAAGGAAAAAGAGCACAATATCAACATTTTTAATAAAAGTTTAACGTCCACAAGATGTTGCCTCATTAAAAACCCTTGTCAAGAAAAACCACATGGGACAAAACCTAAAACGAAGGAAAAAGAGTACAACTTTTGACAATTTATTGATGCTAACTCAACTATATAAGTATTATAGAAAACAAACATCAAAACCATAACTCTAATATATATCATAGAAGAGTTTTATGCAATTATAATATTAAACTGCAGATTTAAGAAGAAAAGAAAATAATATTTATGCTGCTAAAACGTGGAATTTTGTGTTTTTAGGGACTCCTTAAGAGACCTATAAAGTTGATATCATCAACTAATTATTAAACCAGATTTTTGGTTTTGTACCAAATTCCTAAACACACATAAAGGATTGTGACATCATCAAGTCAGGTGGCTGCCTGAATTCAAATATGTTTCCTCACATTTTTTGTGTGATTTGAAATATGAGTCCTTAAGGACTACCATGCCAAATGCATCATATAAGGTGAACAAAGTATTATCCAAACAACCCAAGGGTTCAAGAATTAAAAAATCAAACTCTCAAATCATTTTTACAACGATCATATTTCTCACATAACGCATGAAGACTACACCAACCTGTAATTTTTAGAATTCAGGCTTGCACATTTAAGGTGTTAAGTTTTGGATCCAAATTTTGTGCTATTCAAGAGATTTTAATCCAACATAATTTGGATTTTGTTCCTATCAATCACATTTGTCGATATTTATATGTAGAGGGGTTCACAACCACCATCATTTGTTATTCAGTAGCTACTGTAAATGAATATTCGACAATCACTAATTTACAATGATCCCACACAATTCTCTAATGTATGCATATTTTGGAAAATTCAAAATTTACTGGTACCAATGCCCATGGGCGTTATAATCTCCTCATCTTCAAACGAGGAGATATCAATTTTGAGAATGTGAATTGTAATACGATAGACTCTGTAAGAGCATTATCCGTAGATGTACTAAAATATTACATGCTTTTTAAGTGTGATCGGATTTTCCTTTTCAAACGGCATAAGCTAATTGAAAAGATGAATGAGATATTTTCACGCCTATTTGATGACAGCCTTTTCAATTTACTCATAATATGGGAGAGAAATTGATATAACTTTTTTTAAAGTTAATTAACACTATCTTATTGGTGTATAGTCTCCCCCTGAATATGGCGGAAATATTTTCATTTCATACACGAAAAACATTTCGTAAAGTATTATCCGATTAATTCGAGGACATATACTTTTAATAATTATAGGTTTTAACAACACCAGGTTGGACATTAGATTTTGACTTTAAGATACATAAATAAATGTCCTAAAATTGTAGTCCACTAGACATACAAATTCAAAATCAATCATGGATTTTATTGGTTACAGACGAAAGTATATAAAAAATGCAAATAAATCTCCAATAATTTCGTGACTTGAGGTCCAACGAAATAATGATTTAGAAGGAAATTATGGACATATTCTTTATCAAAAGAAAATTATACCAAGATCAATATAGTCTCCAAAAAGACTAATAATATAAGCTAACTAGCCGGGTGCGTACCCTTTGTTCTTTTATGTCCAACCATATTCCATCTACAAGTGGAATGGTTTCAATATTGGAGATTATTACCACGAGGAAAAATCAAAAATTGCTAAATATCTCTCAAGAATACAGCGATTCCTCATTTAATTGGTATTTGAAACTATTTATCTACCATAATAACGATATATCATTTCTGGGATCGATACGGAAAAACCAATTTTGTTCGGCATAAAATGTTTCTTTAACAAATAAAGAAATCATTACCGTTATATTAAAAAAAAATCCATTATGTTGTCAAAAAATATCACTTCTTATTGGCAAAAATTTATAAAATGCACCAATTTATTTTCTCATCTTATAGAAACGATGGAGAAAATTATCACCAATTGGTTTATATGATTTATCGAGCTCTCGTATCGACAAAATAATAATAAAAAAATTGTCGTTTTAGTTATCGCAAAGGGGAAATCCACTTTGTGGTAAGATGGATGTTTTCTTGTAGGTGAATAGAAACCGAATATAAAAGTCACATGATCTTCCTCCAATGAACGAAGATACCAAAAATAATGGTCGTAGGTTTTTCAACCATGCACGTGATTAGTTACCAGATAGGTAATTAAATTGCGATAACACCAATTTTTGGTGAATACAGTTTCATTAAAGGAATAAAAACTGTAAACCATCTTTCGATTGATTTTTTTTTCTTTATTAAAAAAAAATAGAGAAGAAAGGAAATAAATTTAATTTTTTTTAATATTGATCACCAACATCCATAAATATGGAACATGTCTTTTTAGAATTAATTCAATTGCACCCAAAAAATTAAACTTGTTGCGGTGAAGATATGAAATCATCGCAGAAAAAATTCATTCTAATGAGAACATATTTTATAATCTCATAGACATGGGTTTTTTTTATTGTCAATAAGACAAAACAATAATATTCCAAATAAGTCTAACTAAATTGATTCAATAATCAATTGGAGAAATACCTTAATGAAATTGTTATAAAAAAATGGGTTAGCAATGTAACCAACAATACCATCGATCGTCTCTGTTTGCTTATGCATAAAAGTTGTATTAGTCCATCCAATTAGAGTACATACAAAAAATCAAACCCAAAGTTAGCATAAGATTTTAAATTATACCGAGCAAGCATATTTAGAGATTTATAAAACAATTATAAATTGTTAGAAAGAAAATTTTCTTATAACACCAATTCTCCATTGTTGATTTTCTTCTTAGAAATTTCGAAGATCGATGTAGAGCATGCTGATAATGTGTTATAAACTAAAATGAGACATAGAAAGTAGAGAGAAAAGAAGAAGAGAATTCTCATTAGTTGTGCGAGTTACAAAGTAGTGGAAAATGTAAAAGGACAAAGAAGGAGACATGAGATGGGGGAGTAAGTGTGGTGTATATCCACAAAATATTTATTTATAACATATATATATACATGTACGGGCGAAATATCGCACAATCCATAAAGAACGCGATAGCATCATAACAAAGGCGAAACCACAAGCGCACTACGTCACTAGTGAGGTATGTGATGACATAATGGAGGCAACATAACAATATAGGATCGTATACATATTAACAAGACCAAGTTTCCTTCATTTGTAAGCAAAGGTTATATTTGTAATTTACTATCTAGTTGCCCTAGTACTTAAGGAAAAAGTCCAAGAGAGAGAAAACAAGAGATGTATTATTAGTTTCCCTTTCTCTTTCATCCTCCATCACCATTCTTTAGATCTAGAGCTCCCATAAAAACCCATTTGATAGAGTTTCTAAATGTAATACTCATGTAATTCCAACACTCATAGTGAAGAACCATGGATGTAGATCACATTGATCGAACCATGTAAAAAATCTTTGTGTCCATTTTACGTTTTTAGCATTTCAACTTCATTTTTATGTTTAATATGTTTAGATCTATAGAAATTATTAAGGGATGTTAGTTGTGGAATTTCCTGCAACTACATTTTGGCGCTAGAAGGACGGGGGAGAACGAGTAAAAGGATTTGTCCTACCTTCTACCTTGTTGGTTCAAGAAGAAATTCTAATGGAATCATCAACTGTGTACATCTTTCTAGATCTACAAAAATCAGGGGCAAAAATGGAAATTTATTGGAAGATTTTCATCTTCAAAAGACAAATGATATTGAATTTCAAAGAAATCTAATAATAACATGAGAAAGAGGCAAAATTGTGAAGAAAACAAAGGAAGGGTGATATTTTTAGTGTTATAATTTATTTCATGAATTAGAGACAGAACGGTTTGTTAAAGTAGCAGAATGTGCGTTCCTGGTCGCACGATCGAATCCCAACTTGCTCAAACTTGCGTTCGAATCCGTTCTCATGCATATTTTTTCTTATTATTGCGAAGGGTGAATAAAATAATAAAAGGGCGTTACTATTTTCACAAACAGAAGCCAGCACAGTTGGTCAAGATCGAATATAACGAACTTGATGTCACTCGTTTGAATCCCCCCTCATGCATACTCGTATTATTGCCAACGCTGAATAAAAGAATAAAAAGTCGGCATCATGCTCTCTTTAACGCACAGAAACCAGCACAGTTGGCCAGGGTCGTAGAGAATGGGTTTGGTGTCTCGCGTTCGAATCCATACCCCCAGTTAGACATATTTTTCACAATTTGTTGAACTTCCAAGGGGGAAGATGTGAATAAGACCACGGCAATATTGCCTCCTTTCATTAAGTAGAATTGGTACAGTTGGTTAGTGCGGTACAATGGAATTAGCAGGTCATGGGTTCAATTCTTCCCTCTCGCATTTGTTTTTGCTGAGCGGGAGCGATTGTATCTAACATGAGGAGATGTCAAGAGAAGGTATTATCTTATTCAAGGGCGAAATTTTCTCCCATTAAGATTCAGTGATTAGTAAAGCATCCCATATACTTCATACAATATATTTCTCAGATGGACAACTACGACAAATCACATGAAAGCTAAGTACCACTTTCCTTCAATATTTTACTTACAGGATTTTTTTTTTTTTAATTTGATTTACTACAACGCGATACAATCGCACAATTACAAAGATTTCACAATTACAAAAAACCGAGAAAAATCTCGCATATATCAATTTATTAATATTTCTCATGAATATTTGCTTTGCTTCAAATGATATGGTATTTCACATGGAGAGTAGTAGGGGGCTAAATAAGACCTCTTCAACAGGCTAGTAAGACCTCTACAGTAGGCTGCATAAGACCTCATTAGGATCATTTCCATGGGAGGTATCTATCAAATGAGACGAAACAAGTCATACAATGAAAATCAAACAAACAAAACGATTTGAACTTATACATAAATGACACTTTTTAACAAAAGAAATTTTGAATACTAATTTAAATTCTTATTTGCATTGCAGCATAACATGAGGCAGAGTACAAGAGAGTAGTGGTATCATATGCTTCACAATACATCTCATGCGATACTTTTTATTTATACTTCTCGCGCGATACTTCTTATATTTCGAGGATTAGTACTTCTTATACTTCTTAAAGGATACTTCATATTTCATACTTCGGATATACTTCATACTTCGTATACTTCAAGGATTTATATTTCGGATTTCGCACAAGACTTCTTCGCAAAAGAATAGAGGCAAGTATATACTTTTAAGTTTAGTATTATTTCATGTAGTTCCTCCAGCAACAAAGATCAAAGGCTACACCAACATTGATCTTTCCTTAAAAATCGCTCTTCAAGCAATATTCAAGGAAAAAGATGCAAAATGTAGGGGCGAAATATCGCACAACCCATAAAGAACGCGATAGCATCATAACAAGGGCGAAACTACAAGCTCACTACGTCACTAGTGAGGTATGCGATGACATCATGGAGGCAACATAACAATATAGGATCATATACATATTACCAAGACCAAGTTTCCTTCATTTGTAAGCAAAGGTTATATTTGTAATTTACTATCTAGTTGCCCAGGTACTTAAGGAAAAAGTTCAAGAGAGGGAAAAGAGAAGATATGTATTATTAGTTTCCCTTTCTCTTTCATCCTCCCTCACCATTCTTTAGATCTAGAGCTCCCATAAAAACCCATTTGATATAGTTTCTAAATGTAATACTCATGTAATTCCAACACTCAGAGTAAAGAACCATGGATGTAGATCACATTGATCGAACCATGTAAAAAATCTTTGTGTCCATTTTACGTTTTTAGCATTTCATCTTCATTTTTATGTTTAATAAGTTTAGATCTATACTAATTATTAAGGGATGTTAGTTGTGGGATTTCCTGCTATAACACTTAAATTGTTGAAAAAAATCTAGACACTGAAACTTTTTGAGATTACAACAAAATAAATAAATACAAACCTCTTCATTTTATGGGCGCATCTTGAATTTTTCCTTTTGTAAAAGCTCAGCTAGTGCACCACTTACTTAATTTCTCTATTCTACATAAAGCGGGAAGAATTAATTAGTGTAATACTTTCTGGTTCTCATTAGGAGCGTACGCAACTAGTGTACTCAATATAAAACGAACCACATCCGAGCCTGAACCCCATTTCTATGCTTGCATCCCTCGACTGGTTATAGACACAGTTGTAATCCTCCCAGTAGCTTCTCTGATCAGTCCCCCATTTTGGTCCTTGGATAATTGTTGTTGTCAATCAATTAATAAATAATGGAATCATTTTCGATTAAAAAGAAAAAGAAGTTGTAGAATCATATTCTTTAGTGATATATTTATGTAAACATGATTTCTGGCTATATAAACTCAAAACATTTTCATAAACTTCACTGGGCAGCTCAACCTTGAGGTTGAAATTTAAAGAAAAATGGCTCAAATTCATAAGCTTGATGTTGAATACAAAGCTAAGTGCTCTGCAGAGAAGTTATACACTATGATGACTCGTGATGCACCCAAGCTTCCAAACTATGCTCCTCAAACTATCAACAAATGCCAAGTTCTCCCAGGAGATGGTGAAGTTCGTCTGGGAAGTATATTTGTTTGGGACTATGTGCTGGGTATGTAAAGTCTGTTGGTGTCTCACATCCAATTACTTACACTTGTTCAGTAAACAGTAATTATTAATTCATTTAACCAATTTTTGTTCATGATTACAGGAGATAAACCTTCTTGCGTCATCACAAAAGTGAAGATAACTGCGGTGGACCATAAAAATATGTCATTAACTTACACTGTTTTTGAAGGACATCTCACGGGTGATTATCCGAGTTTTGCTAACATGCTTGCTATCATTCCAACCCAGAGGAATGGGAACAATAATTGCCTTGTGAAGTGGTCTGCACAATATGAGAAAGCGAATGAAGATGTCCCTGAGCCAACATACTTTATGAAAATGCTGGAAGATTTTACCAAGGAATTGGATACAAATTTACTCAAGAAAGAGTAGACAAAATTAATCGACATAGCGGACTATATGTTGGATGCAATAATCAAAAACAAGGAAAAATCAAATAAGCAAAAGTAAAAGTTATTGATACTTAGCTCCTTTGCAATGGAAGTGATTGATTTAACGAAACGAGCGAGCCCCCGGATCTTCGCAACAGCAACACGGTAAAACTTTAGAAAAACAGAGTGAGCCACGTGTTCAACACTTTGTCCTTAAGACATTAGCACCCAGATACACCTAATAGTGATGCTATAGCCCTCACAAGACGGATATTTCTAGGATAAAACACCCTAACACACCTACTACTAGCATATGTAGTAGATGCTCAATCTTGAGCTTGGCAACTCCGAGAAAAACCCATAAGGAAAATCGCGAACGCTTAAGAAAACAATATAAAACTATTTTCCCTTTGGGGTCTCTCTAAAAAATAGAGAAACCCCTTTCCAATTGATTTTTACAAAAGTAGAAAATTTGTTTATATAATGGAATAATACAATTTAAGAAGAGGAACTCCCCGATGTGGGACTAAAAAGTTTATATAGTTTCATAAAACAACTATAAAGTGGAAATTCCACGATGTGGGACTAAAAAGTTTCATTCACAAAGAAAACATTAAATTATTAGTTTTATTAAAAGCTTTAAAAATCACTTTTTATTAATCGTTTTCCAACACTATATTGCTATATATATATGTTAAGTCATGGTTGTTGCGGGAAGCTGTGTGTGTGTGTTAAATCATAACTGTTGCAGTAAGCTATATAATTGTGCTTGATGTTTAAATATATTAGACTAATACTTCTGACAATATTATTTCCACTGCCAGTACTTCCTCGGGTAATATTATTTCAACTGATACTGGACTTTCTACATCAGATAGTGTTTCTTCTAGTACAACTTAACTTCCTAATACTTCCTCAACAACAGTTCAGAATAATCACTTAATGATAACAAGAGGTAAAAATGGGATTTCTAGAAAGAAGACTTTTTAAACTAAGCATGCATTGTCTGCAACTCAGATAGCCCTTGCACCTTCTACAGCTCCAACTTGCTTCACACAAGCTAATAAAATTCCACAAAGGAGAATTTCCATGGTTGATGAAATTACTGCTTTAAGAAATGCTGGTACTTGGACACTTGAAGCACCTCATCCATCTCAAAATCTAGTAGGTTGTAAATGGGTATTCAGAATCAAACAAAATCCTGATGGAACTATTGAGAAATTCAAATCAAGATTAGTAGCAAAAGGGTATAATCAAAAGGATGGTTTAGATTACACTGAGACATTCAGTCCAGTTGCTAAACCCACTACTATAAGAATACTTTTGTCTCCTGCTGTTCATTTTAACAGGGATATCTCTCAGTTGGATATCAGCAATGTTTTTCTGCATGGTGATTTACAGGAGGAGGTCTTTATGGTTCAACCTCCAGGTTTTGTTGATCCATAGAAACCACACTATGTGTGTAGGATTCACAAATCCATCTTTGATCTGAAGCAGGCTCTTAGACAATGGTATGAGAAACTTTACAATGTTTTTCTCTCTATGGTTTCAAATCTTGTGCAGCTAATACTTCCATGTTTGTTCAGAAAATTGGTACTAGAATTACTATTCTCCTAGTTTAAGTTGATGATATTCTTATAAATGGTAATGATAAGGCATACTATAGTGATTTTATTAAAACTCTAGGACAGTATTTTCCAGTTAAGGACTTAGGTGCTTTGCACTACTTCTTTGGTCTTGAGGTCAAGAGAAACTCTAATGGTATATTTTTATCTCAAACCAAGTATGCCTTGGATCTCTTAGACAAAAGTGATATGTCAGGTGCTAAATCAGGCTCTTCACCAGTACTATTTAGCTACAAACTTTGTGTTTCCGATGGAGTCCATTTATCTAATCCTACTGAGTTCAGGTCTTTAGTTGGTGCTCTACAATACTTAACCTGGACAAGACCAGAAATAAGTTATGTTGTGAATCAAGTGTGCCAATACATGCAAAACCCAACTGATGTTCATTTTACAACTGCCAAGAGGATTTTAAGATATATCAAGGGTACAATTGACTTTTGAATTCTATTCTCAAATGGTCTGTTGGCTATTCATGGCTTTAGTGATGCTGATTGGGCTGGGGATCCTGATTCAAGAAGAAGCACAGGAGGTTATTGCATATTCTTTGGGTCTAATCCAATATCTTGGTCCAGCAAAAGACAAGCAACAGTTGCCAGAAGCTCCACTGAAGCTGAGTATAGGAGTCTCTCTCAATCTGAAGCTGAAGTAGTTTGGTTATGCAAGCTTCTCAAAGATTTGCACATCTTTCTTCCCGTTCCTCCTATTCTACATTGTGACAATATCAGTGCCCTATCCTTATCTTCTAATCCAGTTTTCCATAGCAGAATGAAGCATTTGACAATTGATTTTCACTTTATCAGGGAGCTTGTGCAACCTAAAGCCTTTGCTGTTCAATATATCTCTACTCTGCAACAGGTTGCTAACATATTTTCTAAGGGTCTTGCAGGACCAAGGTTTACACTGCTCAGAAACAAGTTGAAGATTTTGTCTCCCAAATCTCTTCAACTTGAGGGGGGCTAATTGCGGTGTAGCTAACACTTCTCTTACACTGTCTGTATTAGCTAACTTTCACAACTGTCTTAACAACCTTGTCACTCTCTCATTGGTTGTCTGTAAAATATCAGTTTATTGGTTGTTATAAATACCCGTGTCTGTAATTGTGTCAGGTATGTAAGACAATTGATTAATCAATTGCATTTCAATTTTATCTGTAAAACTTCTATCAGAATGGTGGAGAGAATGGAGTTGTGAGTGTGACTGCGGACGGAAGGGGATTTGATAGTTTATGTTTATGGGCATGGCATTTATGAAAATGCCGTTTCATCTCACAGATTTTAGTCACTTGGATACCATGTACTGGGTGGCCATACGATTGTCGTTCATGTAACTAGGAAGTCAATTTAAGGTCAATCATCAACCCTCTCTATTTACCTGAATTCTTTGCTGGGAGGATACATTATATTTGATGCATCATATACACGATTGTATTTTAGGCCCCCTGAAATACAATTTACGATCTTACACAAGTTTTTTAGGTTCCTTGTTTCAAATTAGTATTTAGTATTCTATCTTTCTTTTCTTTTTTTAATTTGGTCGTGTCTTTTTTTTCTTGGATCGGCCTCCCACACGGTCATCTAGTCTGATTAAGTAAAATAATAGCTAGCACTTTTCTACTAAACTATCAAAGTAAAATGGGAAAAATACAGTTTAGTCCAAAAACGCGTCAAAAAGTACGGATTAATCCATCCCGAGTTGACTAGGTACAACTTAGTCCAAAAATTATTTAAAATATGGAAAATATACATATAACCTTCCTAATTTACAATTTAGTCCAAAATGACTCATGATAATGTCGGCAATTTTAAATACTATATAAATAATTTAAAAACAATTTATCTTTTGAACCGTTTGTCCAAAATTCGCAAACTTTATATATTCGGAAAGCTCTTTCTAAGAGCTACAAAAAGAGTACCCATATGACCATATAATTCTCATTTTTAAAAGTTTTTAATTTACGTTAGTGTACAACTATGTACACATTTGCAAAAAAATCCAGAAAATCCAACATCCTTGGTAGCCAACAGACTCTAGTCTACACAGACTGACAAAACTATCAACCACGCCAAGCACTAGTTGATTAATAGCCGGATTTGCAGAGGTTGGTTTAGCAGTTAACCTGCATCAATGACAAAACGATAAAAACATAAGAATTCGCAGCTTGAAAAAGAAGTGATCAACCTTTCACCAACAACCACATAAGAAACAAAGCAAAAAAATGATTAAAGTTTACTGACTTAATCCCTTTGGGCCTAATTGCACAAACTTAATATGGCTTCAAAACATCCCAGTACAGTGATTTACTAAACAATTGCAATTCTAGTACTTACACAGAATAGTCAATATATACATGAGACGGGACAATGGTGTACAACTATATACACATCTACAAAAACCTAGAAAATCCAACACACATACCCATAGAACAGTCCAGTAATTTACTAAACAATTGCAATTCTAATGCTTACACAGAATAGTCAATATATACATGAGACGGGACAATGATATACAACTATGTACACATTTACAAAAACCTAGAAAATCCAACATACATACCCATAGAACAGTCCATATATCAACGACACAGGACAATGGTATATACAACAATGTACACATCTACAAAAACCTAGAAAATCCAACATCCATACCTATAGAACATGTCGTATATCCATGAGACGGGATAATGGTGTACAACTATGTACAAATCTACAAAAACCTAGAAAATGCAATATCCATAGCCATAAAACATGTCGTATATCCATGAGACCGTACAATGCTGTACACCTATGTACACATCTACAAATACCTAGAAAATACAATATCCATACCCTTAAAACAGGCCGTATAATGAGACATGATAATGGTGTAAATCTATGTACACATCTACCAAAACCTAGAAAATACAATATCCATACCCATAAAATAGGTCGTATATCAATGAAACATGATCATGGTGTATAACTATGTAAACATCTACAAAAACCTAAAAAATCAAGTACACCTTATTTTGTCCCAACAAATTATCAGTCTTATACCTCCTACATTAACATATGACTTTCAAATGCTAGTATGATCTGCAACTTCTTCCAATTCAAATGGGATTAAATCTAATCAAGAGTATATTAGATAACAACTTCCAATTCAAATGTGATACCGTGTAATCTACGTATAACTAACTTACAACTTTATATAGATGCAGATTCCTTTGACTTCGTTAGGATCTAGACTGTGCACATAATGCTACAACATTCCTTTCCTACTACTAAGTTTTCTAATAAGATGTTATTTCTGATTTCATTAACTTGATTATACAGTTACAATTATTTATCACTCTTTTGATAAATAATCAAAATATTTGCATACAACCAAAGATTAAAAAAAATACCAACCTTTCTTAACCAAAAGTGTCCCAAATCTGAGGTTTGCTTATTTTAACTTCAACTTCCAAACTCCTAGTTGCCCACGCAACAACAATGGTAGACTTGGTTTCGAGACTAAACTTATTCCTAGTCAAATCGAAAGAGTAAATTCGACTTACCAACACCTGAAATACAAATAACCATTCAAAGAAAGTTAAGATTATCTTCCTCACTGTACAACTCCCAGAAAAGCAGATTATACCAAATTTTAGAACCCGAATTCACAATCAACAGGTGTGCAATTATATGAACATTAACGATCAACAGGTGTACAAGTACGTGCACATTAAGAATCAACGGGTGTACAATTATGTACACATTAATAAATCAACATTAACTTCTTACATTCCATGTCTTTTGATTCTTGGTATCAAAATTGATGAGTTCATAACTCTCCCATTCATTATGTCGGCACTGCAAAGAACTAGACTTACCAAAATCCAAGAGAAATCTTCATTGCATCTATATTGTTATCGAACCTCACTTTTGCTGCCGGCACTTACATATTCCAAGTATACAAAAATTGTGTGAGGGAATTCTCTGAAATAAAATCAAAAAGAGAGTATGTACCTCAACAGTTGATATGAGATCAACCATAACTGGACAAATATCAAGAAAATGGATGCTGATTCATGGAGGTCATAAAAATGCACAGATCAATATATAATATTACTCTGATGCTATACTGTATTTTCACAACCAAATGCATGAGGTGACAATGAAAAGATTACCATGTGATGCATGCCTAAGACAATATATCCAAGATCACAACATGGGATATCATAAAACAATTAATTACAGATGCAAACAAGAAAGAAAGCACAACTATGATAATCCTTTCCCAGGAACATCACTTCTTTAGAGATTTAAATTAAATCTTAATCGCAAGGACTTGCTTCATGCTGACTTTTCTTGTTTCTTTCTTTAAATTATGCAAGGAGAATGACATATTATTCCTTGTTAGAGACTCATTTCAATTTTAAGAGATAAGTCGGAGTAATATGCAATGACCCTTTAGCCGGTGCATCAGGGTATAATACAGTTTCCGTACCATTAATAATCAACGTGTTTACAACTATGTACACACTAAGAATCTACATGTGTACAACCATGTACACATTAATAATTCAAAAAAAAATGTGTACGAAAAGAAGCTAGGCATGACAGTAACTAGCCTTTCATCTCCATCGACCGCTTGTTCCCCTTTTTCCACGTGATCATAACGGATACTAAGGACCGTACCAACTCAAAATTCACCTTAAATACCTGAGTTCATGTGCAAAATTGGACTTAATTAAATTGATCTTTCGCAAGTATTAGCAAACAATATGAACTCAAAACATATATGACAGAATATTGTTGTAACTGGTCGTAAAATAGGCTTACCTTGAAGATACAAGCTTGTGGTTTTACATTCCTCGGATCTCCATCCTTATCTATCACGTCAAATGTGATCATTATGAACTTTTGCTGTTGACTGCAGTGAGATCCCACTATCCACTTGAATACCATGTACTTGTTTACCATGAGTAGTAGGTAGCTAGTTAAAGGTCATCTCCATTCATTTCGATCTTTTCTAGTTCCCTACTGTACGTAGCATCAGAATTAAATAGTTAAATAGTTCCCTATTGTACATAGCATCATAACCAGTGGTTCATGTGATCTCCTAAGAATAACAAAAATTTGGCCTTCTCACTATGCCTATTCCAAGTTGCTACCTGTAAGCATTACCATTACTGTTGCCGATCGCAAGAACAACAAAATTGATGACAACAAAATTAAAAAACCATGAAACAGATGATTCTTTTATACATGCTAAATATCAGTCCTTGTTGAAAAGAAAGATGCCAATTTGGGGCATATAATCTGTCAAAGATTGCTTCGTCTTCCGTAAAACAAAGATTAAATGAAAGCCTAGACTTTTAGATTAAAAAAAAAAGACATTTAAAAAAAATATATATCAAATCCACAAACAACCTGATGAGCATCTTATAAACCACAATGTCATTCCATATGCAGCAAACATAAAGGTACGGAACGATGAAACAGCACAGATCTTCCTTGGTGATTGCGGCCCTTCAAAAACAAAATCTCTATAGATTGAGTAATAAAATAAATACAAAAAAACAGCAACTGCCATTTTCTCACAAGTAAAATAACAGGTAAAGACTTCAAATTGGATATGACTTACCAACAAGAACAAAATCATCTTAACACACTGCAGACGGAAATCAATAAGAACAAATGAAAATATTAAAGGCAAATTATAAGTAAAAATACATATAGAGAGGGAGATAGATAGGACTTATGACTTACATCGTAAATCTTCCAAGCTTTACCGACACTAATAGTAACAAAAGCTTCAGTACCTAATCTTTTAACTGAAATGTGCACAAACTGGTAACAAAAGCATAAGCTTACAGAGTCGTTTTTTTTACACGTGCACCAGTTTGTTCACCTAGGCATCTATGCAACATAAGCTTATAAAGTAAATTTTTTCCCACGTGCATCAATTTGTACACCCTAGTCAATCTTTTTACCACATGCAAAAAATAGTTTGAGTCATTTTTCACAAGTGCACCAGATTATACACCTAGTTATAGTTTATGCAGTCATTACTTAGTGATTGTTTAGAACCTGCTCGCTCTATACTACATTGCTATTCAAGTATTTCCAATCTGCCTAGAAAGAGTGTACACACGTGTAACGATCCGCCGTAGTAGAAAATAATGGCAAGGAGATGTTTAACAAGGTAAATATATTTCAAATATAAACGAATATAACCAAGCATTTCCCTGGTTATGTATATTTGCATCACCATTAAGCTTCATTTTGTTAACATTACAAGTTAAAATGATCTTACAGATGGCGGACGACAAGAAAAATCCTTCATAGTGACCTTCGTTTTCAGAAATGTTCACCTACATGACAGTAGGAGTACATAAATCTTATGTTTCCCCTATCAAATATAAATCAAAGGCAGCATCACATTTAATATCAACTAAACAGGTCAAAGGTCATATCAAATAGTCTGTACAAACCATATTACCAAGGGAGATGAGTTGAATGAGGTTTCTAATCAAAAAACTGCCCCGAGAAATCCTAAACTTTCCTGTTTTTTTAGGTATAAAGATCTCATTTTGCCTAGTCATGCTATTATACAACTGAATCTCTCAAATCGCCATCGCTTCAGGTTACTGCAAAGTACAATTCAAAAATTGCACAGTAGGAGATATTGATAAAGTTGATCAAACATTTAGAAATCTATGGGAAGTTTTTTGAATGGATTCTTATGAAAAGGAATTTTACGAACTATGATTGAATGGGAAGAATTTCTAGAACTCTTTAATATCAATAAAAAAAATAGACTAAATGAAAATTAATTCTCACATATAGAAGTTCTGTATCATCTCATTCATTACTGATCTATACATAAATTTTATCACTGATCTGGTACCGACTTGAAGTAATTAGCCATTTGAAACCGTTAAATTTTTTTGTGAGATCGATTTCAAAATCGATAAATCAAACAGTGGCGATCAGATCAAATAATAAGAATAGATTCAACTTATCTTTCAAATCGCCTTCAATGATGAAATCTGCATAAAAGAAATCTCATCAGCTTTTCCTCTCAACTTTGAGTTAATCTTCAAGAAGATGAATTTGATGACGATGATTTAGATATAGATTTTTCAAGCTGAATTGGGTGTTTGTTTGATTATCATATTTAGGTTTGGAGATTGAATTTCAATTGACACAACGAGATTTGATTTCTCAAATCTCTCTCCGCTCCCTGATATCATTAAATGAAAATGAGAATTGGAATTTAATGTATGAATGGGTATTTT
This sequence comes from Papaver atlanticum, assembly GCA_023531105.1. Lineage (NCBI taxonomy): Eukaryota > Viridiplantae > Streptophyta > Magnoliopsida > Ranunculales > Papaveraceae > Papaver > Papaver atlanticum. The sequence continues at coordinate 495,022 of JAJJMB010006973.1, read as the reverse complement.
TGTCATACAAAAGAAGCGTTTTGGACTAAATCGTTCGCATAAGGATTAACTCGTTCAGGATTTGTTAAATTTGGACCTCCTGGTACTAGGCTTGAGGGGACAGGGCTAGAGTGTCTAAAGCCCAACTAATATGGGATTAAACGTTAATTTCCACAAGTAAAATTAGTTTTGGAGAGTGATTACCGTCCCCTAAAAAATTATGAAGGAACTAGCTGCATGTGAAATAGAACGTTAAAAAAAAAGAAAAAAGAAACGGTGTCCAGCTAGTAATTGAAAAACTAAATATAGAAAAATGAATACATAAAAAGAGTCTTCAACATAACTCGCTTCAAATACAGGAACCATTGAAACGTCACCCCAAACGTGAAGCCAATCCATGGATCCGGTCGATTGCATTATAAACACCACGATTTTACCACTTTGGTAGGGAAGCATCTGCAGTTTTTCTGGTCTTTTCTCCAGGAGTTTCAAAAGAAACAAAGGTGTTGACGTGAGGAATTACCGAGACAATGTCAAAAGGTTGTGAAGGGTATTCTTCTTCCTCCAGAATGACTCTCCAAGTTTCTGCGTCGAGGTTATAACAACAGAGTGTTTCACGATTACATGTATATATAACCTCATTGTTCTTCGTAAGTAATATCGGCTGTAAGGTGTCCGCATGCGACGGACACATTTGGTTAATCCCATATACAATATTGAAGTCTTTAGACCAAGTCTCAATCGTATCTGTCTTCTTCAAGGTCCATATTTCAACATATGGTGCATTCTTATTCTTAACTTGATTGAAGAAGCATAACTTCCTTCCCAGCGCTACAAGTCCGAAATTACCTTTCTGGTAATCAATAGTGTCACCGGGAGGCGATGAGAGTCTCCGGAACTCTTCATTGGCCAAATCGAATGCGTGAATCTTTGAGCTCAGTGCCCAATAAATTTCTCCATTTGCAAAGGTACCTGGGAGTAAAGGATTCACCTGTGGAAAGGGTCCTTGTTTGGTTCTCCATCCATGGCCGCTACCTAGGGTGTATACTTGTACTCGTGCCATTTTCCCCACCCCATCTATATAGCCGTAGTAGATTCTGACAACCTTGTACTCATTGGTGGAAGGAACATATCCAAATCCTCGTGCAGTGCAGTTAAACAGAGGATGACTTTTTTTGGGTACGATGAATTTCGGAAGATGGGTATAATTTCCAGTGATGGGATTAAATATGTAGATGGGATCAATAAGGCCGTGGTGGTACCTGCCGAGACAAATCAAACCGTTGCAGGAACCAACCAAATATTCCCCGCGCATATCAGAAGGCATTAAGGACGTTTCATGATATCTTGAAGTGTTATTGCCTTGCAAGGGTAATCCTCGTCGGTATTAATCTTATCATGATGCAGTAGTCCTCCATGATAAAGCAACTCGTACCTGTTCAGTTCATTTACTTTACCAGTACAAATAAACCCCATGTCAACCTTACCAACATCAGCAGCAACATCATCGCCACCATAGAGTTGGTTAATCAGGCGACGTACGTGCATATTCATGAAGTACATTTTTCTGAGGAGATTTCCCCACTTTTTGCATACTAATTTGCACTCCAAAACGGACTCAGTTGGTACTCGAGAAAGGATATTTAACAAGATATCCGAGCGAACGTTATCCATAAATTCTGTGACAATATCCAAAAAAAAAAAGAAAAAAAAGATGTAAAAATGGATTTGGATTGAAACAGAAGCGAAATAGCAACTGATGAATTAGACCGATCTAAGAAGTTGAACGACAATCTTTACCTTCCATCTTCTTCTCTTTCCACGGGAGTTATGCTAGAGTGATCGGAGAGGAGAGTTTTCCAAATTTCCGGACTATTTAGTTTTTGTGAGGTGCAACTGTGCTTTGGGGAGGTTACTTATCATAGGCCTTCCGTATAATAACTTCATCAGTTACACCAAGAATAAATGGTTGCATGCAGGAGTTACAGAATTAACACCTAAATAATGGAAAGTAATTTAAGTGCCTAATTATGATGCATGCTCATCTCCATAATGATATAAATTAAATTTTCAAATTTGAATTCTTAGCGAAATGAAAAGGAAAGAGGTGTATATTTGGACTTGTGAGACTTGGATGAGTAATGGATCCGATCCAAGTCCTTGTGAAATTATTATTGAATAAATAATATTATTTATGCATGGTCCTTGTGACAACAACATGAAACTCAGTATCTAGTTTGCTGAATGGCAGAACCACGTAAAATCTGAATAACACACATCAACATCCGCAGCTAATTTCCATTCCGTAAACACCCAATAACCGGCAACGATGCACTCTATATGTTGAAGTAGCGAAACACTAATGAGCACACAGTAGCTGGCTGCGCTCGAATTACCCAAAATCTCTAATTGCCCAGTCTCGAAAACATTGTACCAAAAATCTCGGCTTCATAGTTAGCGTACTCCTTCTTCTTATTTCTTAACTTGTTGTACTCAAGCTTCACTTCTCTATGCATTCAGAAAAAATAGGAAAAAATACAATTTAATAAGAACAAGAAATTATTGCCAAAAGAATAGAAAAATGAAACAAAGCGGCAAGGCACAAACCTGTTATTTGGATTAATGGAAAGAGCTTTCTTTATGTCAATCTCAGCTTTTTCTAAATCCAAGGTTTCTAAGTACGATTGCGATCTTCGATATAAGGCTTTGACGTTTGAAGGATCAAGTTCTAAGACCTATCAAGGAATGCATGTTAAAAGTATGCGTATGATGTAGCACACTATATTATGTTAGAAGACAGTGGAATACTAAAAAATAAACCTTGGTACAACATTTTGAAGCTTCAACGTAATCCCCGAGTTTAAGCTTACAAGCTGCATTGTTCAAATGACATGATATCCTTAATGCGTTTGCCCTCGTCTTTTCCTCGTCTGTGAAGGAGTGATCGAATTCCACACACTTGATTGCCTGAAAAAACCTTAACTCTTAGACTTAGCATGAAAATTCTGTTACAGCGCGCCATTTCATTCTACGTAATGTAAACGACCTTCAACCTTTTCATATTTCATTGAAGAACACCAAAACTTCCCACACTTGAACAATCTATTCCCCTCGTCTTTCTTTTTCTCGCAAGCCTCTAATTTTTCAGCAGTTTCGATTTTCCAGTGCGGCTTTTCCTATGCGTGAAAGATGTGTATTAGAACACTACATCATAAGTTTTAAAATTTATAAAAGCCACTTAGAATTTTGAGAAGTTGAAAAAACCTTTGTAAAGCTAAGTAATTCGACATCGTAAATAAGTGTTCTGTTTGTTGGAGCAGTACTTCTAGAGACTACAATGTTGGAACTGTACTCGGAGCAGATAGTTATAAGAGATTTTTCACCCTTTCTCATGGTAACAATTGCCCTGAATAAACCCTCTGGAATATAATCTGAAACAATATTGCCAAAAACTAACCTCAGTCCAGTAAAGCAGATATGTACATATATATAAGAGTTGGCATTAGCTTTTTGAATTTCGCAGAAGCAAAACACGGCGTGCATACCTTCAAAACATATAAATTCATAAGGATCATCGTCAGAGCCTTTGCTCTCGATGACTGTTCCATCCTCGCATTCACAAGTGTATTTCACTGCACAACAGGAACAAGCATAATCAGACACATACAATGCCCTTGAAGATGATGTGAACCGGTAATTTCTTTTGTTGCCGTCTCTATAATGGATAATGAGTTGCCAACCAGTTGGCATACCTTTAACAACCGAACCTTCGTTTGGGTGATCGAAACCTTCACCTTCTCTTAAAATCTTCTTAATTATTGTCTTGTCTTCTGCAACGTTAATGACGCTTTTCCAGGATATTAACTCAAGGTCAATTATCATATTTTGATTGGATTGAACCCCAAAACCACTTCCAAATGCATCTTTTCCAACCTGTTTAATACCATCTGTAATATAAACAAAAATGATAAGCTTTGATTCCGACTTTTTGCAATTGACTTAAATAGGCTATAAGTTATAGCACTTCATGACAGATATATTGCTTAATTTGTGTTGCATAATCAAGGGACATCTAAACTTTAGGATGCATGATATTACTTTACATGAAAATTTCACCGATAACTCTGCTTTCTCCCCTTTCCTCATTGTCGTTACGGCCTTGGCGATTGCAGGACATAGATAACCTGCTCAAAGTAATAAAGGTTAAACAGAAATGTACATGCCAAAAATTTAGGCGTGGTTGGATACAAATCTGCTTCTGACTTCTGACTTCTCCAGAAATTTGTATGTAGAAGCAGAAGTCAAAAGCAAAAACATTTTGCTTCTCAAAAAACTGACTTTTCTGCTTCTAAAAGTCATTTTGAAAGTGCGTACGCAAAATAACTCCACATTCGAAAAGCCAATTTACCATCGCAAACATAGAATTCAACACCCTCCTCGGACTTCGATATTAATGTTTGATCCTCAAACCTTGCTTCATACTTCACTAAACACAAAAACAACAAGATTAAAGTTACATAAACCACTTTTTTGTGGACATTCGGAAAGAGGATAGAAATATACCTAGCACTTCATCAGCAACTTTTGGAGTAGCCCATCCCTCGCCGTCTTTTACTATCTTTTTCAATACTCCACCATCCTTTGTTAAGTCTCTGATGCTAGTCCATGATAGCAACTCTACATCAAATATCAGTGTGGCCTTTGGAGGTATGGTTGGTGGAGAACCCATTTCACCATAACCCAAGTGTGGCGGAATCATGAAAACTGCCCTTTCACCTTTCTTCATTGTCGAAATCCCTTCATCCCATCCTTTGATAACTTCACCTAATATTCATACATATATACACCAACTAGCAGCTGAAATTATATTTGAACACTACATAAAAAAATTTTATAAGAAGAGAAGATAATATTGAAGAAGAGGAATTTACAAAGCATCTACCAGAGGTAGAGAAATAAAAACGAAAAAAACAACAGAGTTAAGCAAAAACAGCATCCCAGTTTTTAAAGTTTGGATAATTAATTTTATGACAGTACCCAAAAATGTATGCATTAGAAGCTGAAATTCTACCACAATTCAAGTAGTTAATTAGCTTACAACTTACATTGTCCTAACTTGAATCTGAATGGAGTATTTCTATCCCAACTCGAATCGAAACTCGAACCACCTTCGATACATCCACTGTAATGGACTAAAAATGAAAAATTCCACCATTTTATTGATACAGGACTGAGACATAAGGAGACAATGAAGAGATTTCAACCAAATAGTAGGATTTTGTTGAGTGATATTATACCTTCAACTTCATCTCCAGGAAATGGAGTCTTCCATGAAGTTCCCTGTTGAGTAACCCGTTTTCTCAATCCCTGAGTTCCAATTTCCTTAAAATCTTCACCGAGAATTTCATTTTGTGAGTACAATTTGAAGGAAGACATATCCAAGTCCATGGCTGTTTAAAAAGAATGAAAATAGAAGAAGAGAAAACAGAGTATATGGGGTTGAGTTGAAGATAAGCCGTTTCAGTTTTTCAGTTGGTAGTGATTCGATAAGGTAGCGTAACATGGGCCGAATACTGAGAGCCAGACTGGGCTAATCGAAGGTCCATTAAAAAAATTAGGGTTGTGTCATGGCCTGGATTAGTCGGGCTTTCGCCTTATCCTAGTACCCATGATGAATCTAATGTATGGCGGATTTCGATTTATATATCCACATCTGATCCAACGTCCAACGGAGTGGACGAGATGATCCAACGAAATTTTTATTTCGTATCCGCATCCAATCTGTTAGTTTGTTGATTGGATACCCATCAGTAAAATAAAAACATAATCCCTCCGTACCATATATATGGACGGAGGGAGTCAATTCTCTTAGATTAAGAAAATTACCTGGAATTCATATATTTCTCATGTTGTTTTTCGTTGTATCCTTTATTTCATTTTCATTCACAATTATCTATGTACCGTAAATAAGGAAATATGTGAAAATAGAATTCGGCTTATCTAACGGGACATACACAACCCAAAGTCCGCTTATTTAATAGATATGAAGGGAGTAGAAGACAAAAAGAAAAAAGAAAAAAAGAATTCGGTGTCAAAATAGGGCAGAATATCACCTATCTAACAATCATCCAAAACTTAACTTACCTCCCAACCAGTTCGTTACAAAAGATTGTAAGTAGAAACAGAGAAACTAAAATTTTAAATTTTTTCACTTTATCCGAACATGTCGTCGAAGAAATTGTCAATCTCATCATCAGTCTCCTCTTTGTCTTCCTTCTTCTCCTCAGCTGCGTGTGCTTCAGCAGCTGCTATACCAACAAAATTTGGTGTTGCAGCACCACCTCTGCTGTCACATGCAGTGAAAGAACCACCAATAATTACCTGAAAGAACCCAATAGTATGACAGAATCTGCTAGTGACATAAAGAGGATAGAACATCTAAAGAAAATAAGATGGATATATTCATGATATAGTGAATCATACCTGTAAAACAGCTCAAGTCGGGCTACCCAAAGAAAAGTTAGATTGAAGAGGACCAGAAGAATCACGAATCAATGCTTCTTGAACCAATTTTCTTTCTAAATCATAAGTAGATTCAGCAGAGGTTTCAACATCACCGTTGTATTGCTTTGCGTTCCATACTCCATCATTGCTTTTACATACAAAAGTGAAAACACCCATTTTCTTTGTTTTCCCTAAAAACTGACTTGCAAACTCTACAAAAACCCAACTTCTCAAGACCAAACAATCTAAAAACTTAAAGGCCTAGATAAATAAAGATCCCACTTTGAACGGTGAGGAAGCCCTCACTTTCTATTGGCCGAAATATGTCTTTTTTGAGTTTTGTGAAACGAGCGTTTTGGTGAGGACACTTGGCAACGTATGATTGGTTTAAAAGAACTGGAAAAAGATTTTTTTTTAAAAAGGGTGTTGGTGCCCAGCTCGTAGCTAGGTTACCAACCATCTCTATAAATAAGTGAAGAAAAAAAAAAAACACCCTAAATAGTGGTTTACTGGAAGAAGAAAAATAAGAAGAAAAATAAAACAAATAATAATTTGGAATTCATGATGTGACAATATCTAGGTGAGGACTTTTGGCAACGTATGATTGTTATAAAACTTACAAATTCAAAAGAAAATCCTAACTTACCGTGCTTGGAATTTGATGGAGGTCTAAATTCAATTTGGAAATTGAGTACCTACTATATTATGATTCTTTTTTCCAAATTAATATATAAAGGGGCAAATATTCCACATATTTCACACATATTTTCTGCGGAAATAAAAGTATAGAATAAATAAAATTTGTACATATTCTCCATCTCTTTAATGTATTTGTCTCGTCAAACCAAATCAAAAGTACATCGTCACGGGGCGGCGTGAAGCCCCGCGCATACCAAATCAAAAATGCATCACCACGGCGCGGGATTAAAAGAAAACGAAATTCCCGATGCGTAAAAATCTAGTTTTTACTAACTTTGAGATCTCTCTTGGTATTTATATATACTTATGACAAAACCCAATTCATCGAACCTAAGGAAACCCAAAACCAATAGGACTTGAATTAGGAAATTCATTAGTTCCTAAAACTTGGCCAGAAGAAACCTCTTCAAGTCTTTCCAAATTTGGTTCGGAATTCTAAACCGGGGAAATTAGGATAAGCCCCCAAAAAAATATTATGCTTATTGTCAGGCCCAAAAAAAAAATCAGTTTCAGCGAAACCCATAATTATTTGAAATTATGAAAAATGTCGACATAACTCGTTATGCATCCTAATTTTTCAGGAGTAAGATTGGCAAGCAAACTAGAATATAACACATCTAAAAATTCGCAACTTGAAATTTAACATATTTTATCTCGTTGGAAAGATTTTAAAGAGATCTACACGACGAGTACAAACAACAATGCCAAATTTAAGTTTTTTTACGAAAAAGTCGGAGGTGATTGTTCTTTTAGGCAAAATTTTCGAAAACTTGATACATAACCATTAAGTAGCCACCACAAAAGATGTATAATATAATATACAGAAACAACAAAAGATACATAACATGTTATGCACCAATATTTTGGTTTATGCATCCATTGGTTTTGTTATGAAACCACTAAAATGTTGTATATGTCTGAATCCAACAGAAAAAACTGACGCATAACGAATTATGCAACCATTTTCTCGACTGCATAACAAGTTATGCATTTATAAAGCCATTGTTTTGGTTGATTTTAGTGTGTATAGAAAAAATTGATGCATAATACATTACGCAGCCAGGTTATGCGTCCATTTTCTCGATGCATAAAAGATTATGCACCAATTTTCTATTTCACAGCTAATAAAAAAGATGTCGTATAATGCATTATGCAGCCATTTCTCGCAGCATTACAGGTTATGCAGACATTTTCTCGACTGCATTACAGGTTATGCAGTCATAACAGCTTCTTCATCTTCTTCTTACACAATTAAGTATTTTTACAAACATCTTATGTGCAGTTGGTTGATGATACACAATTAAACAACAAATACATGAGGGAAGTCGAGTTGTTTCGGGTTAAGGTGATATTAGCTACCTTTCGGGTTAAGGTGAAGGAAATGTTTTCTTCTAGCATCATTCAGCATAGCCCTTTTGCCTCTCCCATTCTCTTAGTTAAAAAGAAAGATAACTCTTGGAGATTCTGTGTTGATAACAGAAAGCTCAATAGCATCACTATTAAAGACAAGTTCCCTATTCCAACTGTGGATGAATTGCTAGATGAATTAAAGGGGTTCATGGTCCTTTCAAAGATTGATTTAAGAGCTGTCTATCATCAGATTTTGGTGCACCCTGCTGACATTCACAAAACTTCCTTCAGAACTCACCAAGGACACTATGAGTTCAAGGTTATGCCATTTGGACTTACAAATGCACCAGCTACCTTTCAGGCACTTATGAATGACATTTTTGGTCCTTATTTGAGGAAGTTTGTCCTAGTCTTTTTTGATGGCATTCTTGTCTACAGTACTTCCATGGAAGAGCACTTGGAGCATTTAAGTATAATATTTTCTCTACTCAGATAGCACCAGCTTTTTGCAAAGCTGTCCAAGTGCAGTTTTTGTCAGTCCCAACTGGAGTACTTGGGCCATATCATCACCATTGAAGGAGTCTGTTTAACAGGCTATTATAGGAAATTTGTCAGAATTTTTGGTATTCTTAACAAGCCTCTCACTGATCTGCTCAAAAAGAACTCCTTTTTGTGGACCTCAGCTGCTACCTCTGCAGTTCAGCAACTTAAAGATGCAACGACCTCTACACCAGTCCCTGCTTTACCAAATTTCTCTAAACCATTTACAGTGGAAAGTGATGCTAGTGATTGTTTCCTTGGTGCAGTTTTGACTCAAGAGTGCAAACCAATATCATTTTTCATCTCAGCAATACAACCAAAGGCAAGAGCCCTATCCACTTATGAAAAAGAATTTTTAGCAATTGTTAAGGTTGTTCAAAATTGGAGGCATTATTTACAAGGGATCAAATTCATAATCTAGAATGATCACCAAAGTCTTAAATACTTTCTAGAGCAAAAGATTGCAACAGTTTTACAACAAAGATGGTTAATGAAACTACTTGGATTTGATTATGAGATTAGATACAAGAAGAGTCAGGAAAATATTATTGAAGATGCCTTATCCAGAAGACCACATAACTCATTCAGTTGCTCTTCATTATCCATCACCAAACCAAACTGGCTGACTGACATTCTACAAAGTTACATAGGTGATGCCAAAGCTCAAGAACTCATTTCCCAATTACTCATCTCTGCTAACTTTGTCCCACACTAGTCTTACAAAGATGAAGTGGTGAAATATAAAGGCAGACTTTAAATTGGAGCTAGTAATGGTGTAAGATCACTCATTCTAAGTATTCTGCATTCATCTGCTGTGGGAGGGCATTCTGGCATGTAAGCCGCTTATGTCAGAGCAAAGAACTACTTCTTTTGGCCCAAGATGAAGAAAAAAATACTCCTATCTGAGGTGCATTATAGGTCACAAACCAACTCAGTGGTCTCACTGGCTCTCCTTAGCTGAATGGTGGTATAACACTAGTTTTCATACTAGCCTCAAGATGTCCCCTTTTCAAACCCTATATGGTTATCTGCCTCCTCAGATGGCTTTTCCCTCAGTTGCAACAACTACAGTGGCTGCTGTTGAAACTTATTTGAAGGAAAGGGATGCAATGTTGGACATTCTCAAGGAATCCCTCCATAAATCCCAAGAGAGGATGAAGTTTTTTGCTGACAAATCCAGAGTTGACAGGGTCTTTGCTGTGGGAGACATGGTTTACTTGAAGCTTCAACCATACAGACAGGCTTCAGTCTCCTTAAGAAATTTTTTTAAGCTGTCATCCAAGTTCTATGGTCCATTCCCTGTGGTGCATAAAATTGGCTCAGTGGCCTATAAATTGCAACTTCCATCACATGCCATAATTCATCCTGTCTTCCATGTGTCCCAGCTGAAAAAAACACATTGGAAAGCAGCATATTCCATGACCTACTCTGCCCATTGTTGATCATGCTGGTGAAGTTATTATGAGACCTGAGAAAGTACTTCACTTTAGAACCATTCTGGTTGGCAAACAGCTTCATCGACAACTCCTGATCCAATGGACCAATTCTTGCCCTGAAGATGCTACATAGGAAGACCTTACCTCCATCAGATAACACTATCCAAATTTTATCCTTGAGGACAAGGATATTTTTCAGAAGCAGGCAATGTCACAGTCTATCTGCTACTTAAGGGAACCCTGTCTGCCCATATTACTTTCTTGTGTGCTGTAATAACTAGAGTAGAGATTGGTTAGTGTTCACCCGATCAGATAGTGACAGGTGTGCACTATCTGACCGTTGGAGTTAGGTTAATGATTGATATTTATGTTGTAAGAACCTTCTATTCTTCTTGAATGAGAATATTATTGTTAGCTAAGTAGAAGAGGTTGTGTTCATTAGGAACCAGAGTTACGATTCCTGGTATTCTGTTTCCAAATTGTACTGAGTACAGTACATATATGAAATTGAAAAAAATAGGGAAAGAGAAGTAAGATTGCATTGATCTTCTGTTGTTTGAGATGGGCGGCCAGAAGCTCTTCTTGAGTTTGAGCAGTCATCAAAAAGAAAAACAGAGTTTCAAAAAATATGGGTCTGGGAGAAACTTTTTCCCAAAAAATGGGTGCGCGCGTGAACTTTTGGGCCCGTGGGTTTATGGTGAAAAAAATATGAGAAATGGGTTTGACAACAGTTTTCACTTCCAAATATACACCAAAATATCATCTCAACTTCACTGTTCTCTTTTCCACCGAAACCTCAAAGGAAACAACATCACAACCGGTCCACCAGTCACCAGACTCACCATAAAGCTTTGCCACTAGTTTCCTAGAGACTGGTTAGTGACACCTGTTCTCTGTTACAATTCTGTCAGCTAGGGGTGACACTGTGTGTTAGGGTATGTTCTGCTACTGCTTTAGAAACCGTTAAAACACTGAAGTATATCAACTCAGTATCCGATTTGATCATGTTTCTTACGTTCCACTAGATTATCTTGGAATCATAAACTCTGGCGCTTTTACTAAAGAAAAAATAAAAGGGGAAGGGATTGATTGGAATATATCCAAAACTCACCTCGTACATAACTTTCTATTCTACCTAAAGTGGGAAGAATTAGCTAGTGCAGTACGCAACAAGAGAACTCAATTAAGAACCAACCACCTTGGAGACGTAGCTGCTGTGACCACATTGCTATTTTCAATCAGTATGTATGTGCAATTATCGAATCATATTCTTTAGTGACATATTCACGTAAGCATAATTAATTTGGGCTATATATACCCGAACAACATTTCATTCCCTTCACTGAACAACGTAACCTTGAGGTTGTATTTAAAGACTAATGGCTGAAATTTGTAAACTCGAGGTTGAATGTAAAGCTAAGTGCTCTGCAGGGAAGTTTTACGCCATGATGACTCGTGATGCACTCAAGCTCCCAAAATATGCTCCTCAAACTGTCCACAAAGTCCAAGTTTTCCCCGGAGACGGTGAAGTTCGCGTGGGAAGCGTTTATGTTTGGGACTATCTACTGGGTACGTAAAGTCTCTAACTGTGTGACATCCAATTACTCTTGTTCACCAAATCTGTAATTCTTAGCCAAATTTATTCATGATATTACAGATGATAAACCTTCTGCCGTCATGACTAAAGTGAAGGTAACTGCGGTTGACCATAAAAACAAGGGAAAATTGGGGATATGCCCCAAAATCGACTGTCATCTTGGGATATGCCCCAGGATTCCAGTTTTGGGAATATGTCCCAGCCGTCCAAAATTCCATCATAAACCGTTAAGTAGTCAATATTCGCATACAGTTAGGATTATATATGCGAATAAAAAAACAGATATACTATATACTAACACCTTTACAAGGTTCAGGAACATATTCAGACAGAAAAAATCTCGAAGAAATTAGAGAGAAAGTTCAGACACATTTACTATAAATTTACTATTTAACAGTTCCTTAACGGAAACCGTTACTTTGGGGCATATTCCCAGAAACAAAAATCCTGGGGCATATCCCCAAAATGACAGTCGATTTTGGGCATATCCCCAATTTCCCTAAAAACATGTCACTAACTTTTACAGTTACTGAAGGAAATCTCAAGGATGATTACACAAGTTTTGCTAACACACGTACTACCACTCCAGCACACAGTGAAGAAAACTATAATTGCCTTGTGAAGTGGTCTGCACAATATCAGAAAGCAAATGAAGATGTCCCTGACCCGACATACTTTATGAAAATACTGGAAGATTTTACCAAGGAATTGGATACCAATTTGCTCAAGGAATACTTGAAAAGATGGATCATCTACCAAGATAACTTATATATAGAGAGATAAAGATGGAATTGGATAGAGAGATAAGATGGTAGATGGATAGATGATCCATCTACCATCTTATATATAGAAGATGTGTCGGTGAAGCTGATGTGTCCTCAACCCCATTGGCCATGATTCGAGCAGGTGGTTCCACATAGGAGCCATCAACAAAACGAAAGAGATTGGTACTCATGAGAATAGACTTAAATTGATGACGCCATAATAGAAAATTTGTAGAATCCAATTTGAAAGACATAAAATTAGAGATGTTGGGAAAGGGTAGAGTAAAATTAAGGTTTTGTTGTTGAAATTGATTTACCAGACTATTCATGTTTTGAGATGTAGATGGAGGAGTAGTCTCTGGAGTTTCAGAATCATCGGCGGCGGGAGATATAAGAGTAGCCAATGAGCAGTAAGAAGTATGAAGAAGAATTGATAATTGTTGTTAGAGTAGGATCGATTAAAGATGGTTCTTCCTCACCTCAAGCATTTTATACATGTTCTGCATCTATACTTCATACTTCTGATCCTGTTCTGAGTTCTCAGTGGATACCAGACTCTGCGGCTTCTGCTCATATGACAAATAATTGTCAATTGTTTCATACTGCCACACCTTACAAGGGTACTGATAAAGTTATGGTTGGCAATGTTAAATTTCTTCCTATAACTCATATTGGTTCTGCAATTTTAACAACTGATAATGTTGAGTTTGTTTTGAACAATGTTCTCTTGGTTCCTTCACTTTGCAAGAACCTCATTTGTGTTGCTAAATTTACTAAAGACAATAATGTCTCTTTTGAAATTTTTGATTGGGGTTATAACATCAAAAATCTTAGCACTAATGAAGTGATAGCTGAAGGGCCAGTTTGTTGCAATCTTTACCTTATTCAACAAGTTTCTAAGGTATCATTTTCTTCTATTATTGCTGCTCCTACTCTTTGGCATCAAAGATTAGGTCATCCCTCTCATACTGTCTTAAGTAAACTTCACAATACTTCTGCCATTCAGCTTTCATCAGAATCAGTTTCCTCTTTCTGGTCATGACTGTCAGCTAGGAAAACATATTAAATTGGCTTTTCAATCCTCATCTAGAGTGTCATCTAGTCCATTAGATCTTGTGCATTGTGATGTATGGGGACCTGCATCTGTCCCTTCTCTTGAGGTATTACATAATCTTCATTGATGACTTCAGTCGATTTCATTGGCTCTATCCTATGACTACTAAACTGATGCTCTTAAATGTTTTCAACACTTCAAAGCCTTGAATGAAAATTTTCTATCTACTTCTCTTAAAGCTTTTCAGTGTGATGGAGCTTATGAGTTAACTAAGGGTTCTTTTAAGTGCTTCCTTGATTCTAATGGTATTACATTAAGGATATCCAGCCCCATACGCGGCAGCAAAATGGAGTCGCAGAAAGAAAGCATCGACATATTACAGAGATTGGAAATACTCTTGCTTTTAAGGCTGGTCTACCTATGCATTTCTGGTTTGATTCCTTCCTCACTGCTACCTTTCTTATTAATCGAACACCTACAAAAGTATTAAATTTTCTATCTCCGTTTGAAGTCTTATACAATGACTTACCTGATTACAGTTTGCTTAGGGTGTTTGGTTGTAGTTACCCAAATTTAACTGCATATCGACATGATAAACTTAGTCCCAAGTCTGCTAGGCGTGTTTTTCTTTGGTATAATCCTCTTTATATAGGCTACAAATGTTATGACCCTATCACTAAAAGGAAGTTTGTTTCTCACAATGTTAAGTTTGATGAAACCACATTTCCATTTGCTGAGTCTAGTTCTAGTTCTGGTGCTTCTACTTCAAATATTTCAGCTAGTGATACTATGATTATTCTTCCTATTGGCATTCCCTCCATGCCCTTTTCTAGCACACCTTCTGTATCACCATCTATAACTTCATCACCTATATCTTCACAATCTCCATCGCATGCAACCACAACTTCTTTTGCACTTACGACCTCTGTTACTGTTCCACCAGCATCTGGACCAGCACTAGTACCAACCACTGTTATACCTACCACCTCCATCACTACCAGATCAAAGTCTGGCATTTCCAAGCCTAAATCTCTTCCATCTGACTTTGTTGCCCATCACTCATCTCTTTATTCTTTACCTCATGCTTTTCATTCTATTCTTCACTCTGAGGTTGAACCTAAAAATTATAAAGCTGCTGCTCAAGTTCCTAAATGGGTACTTTCTATGAAGACTGAGAATACTGCTCTGAAAGAGAATGGTACATGGGACTTAGTTCCTTTTGTTGATGGAATGAATGTGTTAGGAAGCAAGTGGGTATTCAAGATTAAATACAACTCAGATGGTACAGTGGAAAGGTATAAGTCCAGATTGGTTGCTAAAGGTTGTACTCAACAGGAGGGTGTTGATCATTTTGAAACTTTTAGCCCTGTGGTTAAGACTTGCACTATCAAATGTGTGCTTACATTAGCTTTGTCTAGAAACTGGCCTATTCGCCAACTGGATGTTTCTAATGCTTTTTTTCATAAAAAACTGACTTAGGATGTATATATGAGGCAGCCTAAAGGGTTTGAAGATTCAATTCACCCGGATTATGTTTGTCACTTAAGAAAATATTTATATGGTCTCAAACAAGCTCCTAGAGTTTGGTTTGAGAGATTTAGTGGCTTTCTTACTCAGCATGGATTTGTTAAATCTGTGTGTGATACCTCTATGTTTATCTACAAGTCTGGGTCTAGAATGATTCTTCTTTTGTTGTATGTAGATGATATAATCTTGAAAGATTCTACCTTAGAGCTACTTACTTCCTTTATCTCTGTTCTGAGCAAGGAGTTCTCTATGAAAGACTTAGGAAGTTTGCATTTTTTTCTGGGTATTGAATGCCAACGGAACTAAAATACTATCCTGCTATCTCAGAAGAAGTATGCGCTTCAACTACTTCACAAAGCTGATATGCTGAACTGTTCACCTGCCACTACTCCTGTTACTTCTGGTCCAAGGGTCTATGTTCATCATGGTGTTATGTTGAGTGAAACAGATGCTACTTTTTATAGGAAAATTGTTGGTGGGTTGCAGTACTTAAGACTGACTAGGCCTGACTTGTGTTTTGCTGTGAATTATGTCTGTCAGTTCATGCACAGACCAACCTCTGCTCACCTGCAACTGGTTAAGAGAATTCCGCGCTATGTAAAGGGAACTCTAGGTTCTGGTGTGACTCTTTCTGCAGGTCCTTGTGATATTCTTTAAGGCTTACTGATAGACACAATTTTGTGTCTAAATTGTCCTCAATTTTCGGTATTATTGGTACTCGATTTTGTATTTATTTTGGTGTTTTGTGTGTTTGTAGGTATATTTTTTGGAAATAAACATTGTTGGAAAAATTGGCTCGAAAAACTACTACGGAGAACACCTACTATTCGGACTCTCAGTTTGGATAAGGGGCACCCAAATGATAAGGGGTACCCATGGTTATTTGCACCCCAAGACACCCCACTGCTAAGAGCACCCCACTCTGTTTAGGGGGAGGCTATTCTCATCGTTTGAAAATTGGCGGGAAAAAACAAAGTTTGAAAAACTCAGTGAAGTGCGAATTATTCTGGGAGGATTTTGGGCGAGATTTTCTCTAACTTCTTTGACCATTTGGATTGAGATTAGCCTGTATTAACAAAACAGGGAAGGTATTTGGTCCATGCACGTAAAAGAGGAAAGATTTCCCTTGATTCTTTTCATACAGGATAAGAAAATTGTCCGCGGGTATTTACGGGAAATTGCATGAAGGATTAGGGAGGAATCTTCTGTATTTATTGAAATCTATTGGAGAGGCTGTTTGACAGCTTGTTTGCGCGAATCAGAAAAGGAAGAAGATTTGCGGGACCCCCAATTCCTCATGTTTAGTTAGTGCAGTACGCAACAGGTGAACTCAACTAAGAACCAACCACCTCAGAGCCGTAGCTGCTCTAATCAGTTTTTGGTCCTTGGATAATTGCTGTTGTCAACAGTAAATGATCGAATCATATTCTTTAGTGACATATTCACGTCAGCATAATTTTTGGCTATATATAAAGCCGAGCAGCATTTTCATTCCGTACAACGAGCGACATTGAGATTGAGCTTAAAGCATAATGGCTGAAATTCGTAAGGTTGAAGTTGAATGTATAGCTAAGTTCTCTGCAGAGAAGTTTTACGCTATGGCAACTCGTGATGCACCCAAGCTTCCAAAATATGCTCCTCAAACGGTCCGCGATGTCCAAGTTCTCCCGGGAGATGGTGAAGTTCGCGTGGGAAGTGTTTATGCTTGGGACTATCTGCTGGGTACGTAAAATCTTTAAATGTCTGAA
Organism: Papaver atlanticum; assembly: GCA_023531105.1. Lineage (NCBI taxonomy): Eukaryota > Viridiplantae > Streptophyta > Magnoliopsida > Ranunculales > Papaveraceae > Papaver > Papaver atlanticum. The sequence goes on along the minus strand of JAJJMB010006973.1, from coordinate 477,824 downwards.
ATCGAATTGATTTCTTCTTGTTCAGTAAATCCATAAGTTCTACTAATTCTTAGCCAGATTTGTTCGTGATCACAGATGGTAAACCTTCTGTTGTCGGGACGAAAACGAAGATAACCGCGATGGACAATAAAAACATGTCTTTAACTTTCACAGTTATTGACGGATATCTCACGGATGATTATAAAAGTTATGCTACCGTACTTATTACCACTCCGATACATAGGAACGAAAACCATAATTGCTGTAGTTGCAAGAAATCCTACAACCACACCCTATTGATAATCTATGAAGTAATCTAAGAAACCATGATGAAATACTCAAAATCTTTTATTAAATCTTAGAACAAGTACAAAGATGATGAGGGAAAACCCTAACTTGGAAAGCAAATAATTCTCTCTCTCATAAATATCTTATCTCAGCTCACCAAAAAGATCTCTCCTACTACTAAGGCCTTTGGCTCCTTATATAGGGGTTTACACAGTGGAGGACAGCTAATAAAGCCCCTAATTTCGGATCTGATGTGCGTCAAAGTCGCTTGGACATTTATATTTCTGCACAGATTCTTCACTGCCGCATAGATCTTCACACTTTTATCGTGACTTAGTGACATCATCAAGTTCGTTATCCTGGATATATAATATGCGTCCTTATTCACGTACCACTAAATGTATTAATTCGCGTAACTAATGAGTGTGCGGTATTTTGCACTCACAATTACCTTGTGAAGTGGTCTGCACAATATCAGAAAGCAAACGAAGATGTCCGTGATCCAATATACATGAAGAAATTGGTGGAAGATTTTATCAAGGAATTGGATACCAATTTGCTCAAGGAAGCAGAGTAGACAACATTGATCTACCTACATGACTATATATAAATATATATATGGTAAGTCATGCCTGTTGCATGAAGCTACAAGTTTGTGCTTGATATATAAACATATTAAACATCTAAATAAAATTGTTATATGGAATTAACAAGTATTTATCTAATTCAAATAAATTTGCAAAATATGTAGTCTCTAACTAATCTTGCTTAAGCATGGCGAGGAGATATAGAAAGAAATAACTAGCACTTTCAATTAAAGTATGAAAGCCAAAGTAAAAAGTAATTTGTCTCCTTCAGGAACGGACGCAAGGGGAGAATTTTTTTTCAAGAAGGCTTTGGTCAAACCCAATAATAGGCGAAAAAAGTATAAATATAAATATATAGCTAAGGGGCATTTTAATTGTAGGAAATGACTAAGTTGCCATTTAATTAAATAAATATTTAATTTTTTTTTTTTTTTTTTTTTTTTTTTTCATTTGTCTGTATTGGGTCCAGTTAGGAAAATAAATAAATATTCGAACTCGAAGTTTGGCCAGGGAAAAATAAATAAAACTTAGCAGAACCTTTGTGTTGTTTTTCTGAAGCATGATCTCTTTTTTTAACCTCCATGCTATGTATGATATATGAACAAACTATTCAATTCGGCCGAATATCTATGTTGGCTTTAAAAAAAATTGAGCAACCCATAGAACTCGACAAGAAAAAAACAAACAAAAAAAAGCTAGCGGAACTCGAAGTTCGGTTATGGAAAAATTCTTATCCAAACCTCTATGTTGTACTATATATGAACAATCCCATTAAAACCGGCTAGGAAAAAAGAAAACTAGCCGAATTCGGCTAAGAAAAATAAAAAGCATAGCAGCACCTAAAATATTTAAATATAAATATGAAAAATTCAAAAATAATTATAAATAATAAAAAATAATTTATTTGAGATTGAAGTGTGGATGTAATTTGTAAACAGAAATTAAGTTTTGGTATACTTGATTTCACTAAAATCAGTGATGATTTATAAAATGTTGAAAATTATTGTCACTTAATTAATATATTTTAATACAATCGAATTCTATGGTGTAACAATCAGAATATTATGAGTTGTGCAAGAACCACATTAATCAGATGGAGGTAAAACCCTGCATTCAAAATTGAAAGCAAGTAGATTCCTAGCAGCAGTCTTTATTAGTTGTCGAATAAGATCATTCTCTCCACCGTTAAAACCCAAACTTTGATTAACCTGAAGCATCATGTTGATTGCAGGTCCGAACCTAGACTTCATGTATTGAATCACCACTCTCTCCTTTTCTTTGTCCATTAGGGCATCAGAGAAGAATTGAGGAGGAAGAAAGTTTTGGCCCCTTGAGGTTGAGGCCTCACAAGAGTTAGCGTTAGCTGGAGAATTTCCCATTGCAACCTTTTTCTCATTAGCCTTGGATGAACCATTAGCCTGCACCTTCTCAGTTTCTTCTTGCTCAATCTTTATATGTTCTGGAAAATCCTTGCAAAATCTGTTTAGCTTCTGGTCGAGTTTCTCCTCCATTGTTTCTCCACCCAAATTAACCTCAATATGTACTGGTTAAAAAGTCTCCTCAAATGGATAGCTAATATAAACGAAACAAAAGCATCTAAACAAGCGTATTCAATCTGAGCCGCAGTTAAGAAACAATTATCCCAGTTGCTCAACAGGATTCCTCTTTCTTTGGTAATTCTTCTCGGAGAACATTCCGTGCCAAATCCCTCAGCCCAAATTTGTAAAAATGACCGTCTTTGTATTCTTTGACTGTCTTGGTGAGTTTATAAGCAGCCAAACTTCTGAGTTCTTCTGCTCTAGCAAGAGTCATTCCATAATCAACCCAAAGCTTGTGAGCGTCGCCATCGATTCCGACTCCAACAAAGACAAATTTCTCATCACTAAGAAAATCATAAAGTGATTTGAGGAATGTTATGGCACCTAGAGATTTGAAATATGAGACAGCGACTAGACAAACACAACTGCAGAACTGCCACTTTGTTTCGTCTACTATTATGATCTCTTCTTCTTCTCGTCCATTCGATATCAAGACCCACAACAAGATTCTTCAACTTATTGCGGAAATCGTTGTAGACATCTGCAATCCATTGATCCACCACGGAAGCTGTATGAGTTACAGTGGTACGGATTCTAGTATGATGATTTTCCTGCCATAGCTAAGAACTAATTCTTTGAATAATATAAAAAGTTACGATCAAAACTAAGGAGACAATTGAGAAAATCCGGTAACTGTGTAGACTTCCTGGTGTGTGGAAACTGTAAAATAATGAGTAGGTATATTTATATGCATATAAAACTTGGGGACCAAGTATTCTGCTTCCCTAATTCACTGCAAGTTCCAAAAGTAAGTAACGTTCAAATATGTGTTAAAAGGAATTAATTCTTGGGCAGTAAAATAGAATTTACAATAGAATTATGGGGTTCAAATTCTATTTTTTCACTCCATTTGTTCTTAGTTTTGATATATCTTTTATTAGTTTATTAATCCAAAAATAATAGTTTTGATATCTCAACAGTGGCAGCTTATTGTGATGCCACTGTTGTTACAGCCTGAGGCCTTTTGTAGCATCTTATATTCTTCTTCTTTTTTGTTTTTTTAGAAAATAGCATCTTATATTCTTATTTCGTTCGCTATGCCTATGATATATTCTATGAAAATTATTTATTTATTTGCTGATATAAAAATTAAAAATAACAAAAAAAGGGAGTGGAATCCCCAGCCTAAAGTTCGTGTACAAGTAGGAAATGGTTCCCTAGAACAAGACATCCCTACCGTTATTATGAATGAAGAATCTCAAACATGCATGGAGTAAGCTTCATGCTTCCTTTTAGCCGTTGGTTCAAAGAAAAGCAAGGGTTAAACTATATGATGGACGGTTGAGATGGAGTCGTTTTTAAGATTGGAATCTATATCCATGGTACGTTTCATTTAGCTGTCATTGACAATTTGAATGGTCGACTAATCAGGATGGCGTGTAAAATATATTCAAGTGCATGGCCATATGGTATCAACTTCTGTGGTACGCTTCTTTGGCTTCTTTTTGTTTCTGATCGGCAACCTGCTTCTCCTTTGATTATATTTTGGTTTTGCTTTCTATCCAAATTTCAAATATTATTATTTTTGTCTACTTTGATGGGCAGGCGCATGTGCTTATCAAAGCAATCAGTGTTGGATATTTTTTAGATGATTTAGGGAAAAAAAAACGACTTTTGTCTTAGACCGAGTGTTATTGTCGTTCGGAAGACACAAAATTGTGGTCTTTTCTCAATCTTCACAAGTTCTTTGAGGGAAGGAGCGAACACGCTTGTGAATCGAAATAGTAGGAATTAAGTGTTGGACCCTCTCCTCACTAAGACTTAGTCTTATGGTCTAGGGTTTGAGGGGACTTTAAAATTTTCTGCCCATTTAAATGAGAGGGAAAACAGAAAAAAATATCAGTGTCGTAAGATTAACTTGAGGTGCTGGCGTCATTTATAGAAAAATGAATATACCAAAAATAAGCTTCACCTCTGTTGTTCCGAGAAACGGATGAAGAGAAAGAAAAACAGATAGATAACCAGCCACGGCCTCGGACAGAGTGAAACAAAGTGCTTTCAAGAACATCCTTGATAACATCCACATCTTTATTAAACCGCGCGTTTTCTGTAAATGATCAAAGGGAAGCATTATTATCAGGGAAGATGATATTAGACGAAAATATTTATTTAAATATTGGAATCAAAATGGTGAGAACCCATGTTCTTGGTTTGATATTAGTATTACATAATAATATATGAAAATACGGTTAAAAAATTGAGCTCATTTGTTGGTGTTGCTAAACCAACTTAGTTACCAATTTAATGAAAATATATAATACCGGTTGAAATTGGTATGCAAGGGATACTACAACGGTCCAAACACTTAAAAGCGTGGACATGCAGGGATATTACATGGGTATTTAAAGATTCGAAGGCCTACATAAATAAAGCTCCCATGTTGAACTGTTAGAAACCCTCTCTTCCTATTAGTTGACATAGGCTTTTCGTAGTTTTTGTGAAACGAGAGTTTTGGTGCAACATATGATTGGTTTAAAAAATTAGAAGCTCAAAAGGAAAACTTAACTTACCGTGTTTAAAATTTTATGGAACTCCAAATTCAATTTGAAAGTCGAGTACCTACCAAATTAGGATTATTTTTTTTTCCAAATTAATACATACAGGGGAAAAAAACCCACATATTTTCTGCGAAAATAAAAGGGAAAAAAACTATAATCCTCACATATTTCATATTTTTTCTTCGCCTAGTTAATGTATTCGCCCCGCAACACCAAATCAAAAATGCATCGTCACGGGCACGAGGCAAAGCCCCGCGCACACCAAATCAAGAATGCATCGCCACGGGGGGTGGGGGGGTGGGGAAGCCCCACGAACATCAAATCAAGAATGCTTCTCCACGGGACAGGGCGAAGCCCAGAGCATACCAAATAAAAAATTCATCGCCACGGGGAGGGGGGAAGTCCCGCGCACACCAAATCAAAAATGGTTCGCCAGGGGGGGGGGGGGGAAGCCGAGCGCATACCAAATCAAAAATGCATCTTCACGGGGAGGGGCGCAGCCCCACACACACCAAGTTAAAAGGAAAATAAATGCCCGTTGCGTAGCACGGGCACAAATCTAGTAAAATCTTAAAACTCTATTTTACATTTTCAAAATTTCAAAATATAACATTGTGTTAGCTATGTGCAAGTGTGTTATAAATGAAAATGGAAAAGAGTTATAAAGATGGGGTTGATTTTGGCATACATCCAATTTTAGGTAGGAATAGTTGTAATAGTGATTTAGTGTAGAATGTGTTAGATATGTATAACAAATGATCTCACACTTTGAATAGTTATTTAGTTTTTATGAGATAATTCATAATTATGGTAACTATTACCTAATTTGCTAACCCTATATAAGGGTTACTAGAATTATAACGGATAGTTTGAGTTACTAAAATAAAATTAGTTAGCAATCCTATTGTTAGAAAAACCTAAATTTTGTGTAGTGTGCTTTCGTCAAATAAACAAGTACCATTGGTGATGAATCAGTGATTTCAAGAGAGTATTGATCAAGAGAAGAATAAAAATTGGTTGGACTAGCAAGAACACCGTTAAACCAACGCCAATTAAAGACGGCAAGATGAACCCATGAAGCTGCAACTTTGAGACTCCACCATCGTGTGCACCACAATCTTCAAACCTCACAACTATCAACCACCATTGAAACCGCTCTAGAAAGAGTTGGGATAGTTTTACTCAAGGTTTTGACGGATTATGATGCTAAAAATGAAGGAAAAAAAGATGAAAAAGAAAAGCACAACACCATTAAGATTATCTGATGCACCCACTTCTTCGGCTTCTTTTCGTTTTTGATCAGTAACTTACTTCTATTTGGAATGTATTTTTGTTTTGCTTCCTATTCTGAAGTGTTATTATTCTTATCTATTTTGACTAGTTGCTACGCCCGTGCTCTGGACGGGCCTAGATATCTTGTAAAAAAAAAGCATGAAATAGGGAAAAATAGGTAATTAAAATAGCAAAAAAAAATTAAAATAATAATAATAATAAAAGTAGCAAATAGAATTTTAAATAATCAAAATAATGAAATAATCTAAAAAAACAATCAAATCTAAAACTAATCCAATCTAAAATAATCAAATAGTATGTTAGCATAATCAAACTCTACAAAATACCCTTATAGAATGCACACTATTTACTTAGGAACAACAATTTTCCTTTTTCCTCGTGATATGTACTCAGTTTTTTTTTCTTTTATATATATATATATATATTTTTTTTTTTAGGACACAATTTCCTCGTGAACCACACAGTATATAAGCTCACCTGCAATGGAGGCTACTCATTGAAGCAATAAATCACGCCTTTGGGATCTTTTTTTAGCAAGCAATTGTTCCATGCGCAACCTCCTGTTTTCTCTAGTAAAAGCTTGTTGACTTATCTCCGCTCGGATACTCAAGATTACTGTGCATAAGACAAAATTACTAATAGCATTATTAACATATACTTCCGTGAAATTCATTATTAGTAAACAGGACATGCAATTCATTATAATGCTATACTTTACAATCTCTGTAACAAACTGATTAGAACATATAACACACAAAACAAAGATCACATTACTGGGAAGCAAAGTAAACAACCACCCATTAGTTTGCTTTGCACGGGCTCAGATTGAGTCACCTGATAAAGTACAAAACCTTTGATTAGGTGGTGTGCCTTAGTAACTATAAGTGACGTGCGTGCACAGGACTTGACTTGTGAGAAAAACTCTTTTATTCTCTGTAATTCCTTCGGAGTATGTTATCATCTCCAAAACGTAATAGCTCAGATGTGCTGCTAATGTTGCCTAATTTAGTTGACTGCGAAAATAATCCAAACTACTAATCAATGCAATTCCTTGATTTTAGATGGAAGTGATGGGACAAAAATCCAAAAATATATAATATGATATATCAAATTATAAAAATCTAAACTCATTCAAAATAGAATGGATCAATAATACAAACCATATACATAGGAATCATTGAACTGCCAAACTACAATGTAACTACTTATTATCACCATTACAACCTAGACACCACCTGATACAGGAAAGCAAAAGAAACCGTATACAAAAAGTTAGCAAACATAACAGAAAGTTACCACAAAAGAAAATCCCAACGTCACCTTGTACAGTAGACATAACATGTTGTTTATCTTGATTTTTTTTCCTACCGCATATGTCGATTGTAACCTGTTTAATCTCTCGGTATAGACGGGGTGGATTGGCATTGCCACTACATATCCTACCACCGTTGCGGTAAACCATTGTTGATTAGGGTTTAATTATGAAAACCACGATTAAAATAAAATTATGAAAACCATTGTTGATTGAGATGCTAGTCTCTTTTACTGCTGGGTCTAATATTCGTGACGCAAGTCTTTTCTATGGTTCGGTCTAATATTCGTAAATAATAAAACAAATATGGTGGTGTTTCCGGATGAAATATTGTTGGTGTGAAAATACCGGAAGTTTTTATTAGCTGAAATATACTCCGGTGGGGCCAAAAGCTCTCAAAAAATAGCTTTGTCCAGCTTTTAACCACAACAGAGGAAATTCACCTGAAATCATATTATTATTAATGGGTATGGGTATTTGTTCATGCCTCTCAAGCATTATCGACTGATCCTTAGGAAAGTTAGGTTAAGACTATGAACATCCCATTCTATCTGTACAAGTTAAAATACTCCGTCTGTTTTTAGAAAAGAGCTAAAACGAAAAACTGATGGTAATTTTTTTTTCAGAAATAGAGGGAGTGTTTATTTTAACAGTGACCATCACGAAAGACTTCACTCGAATGTTTTTTTTATGATTAGATATTATAGTTTCAATTGTTGTTAAAGCAACAAGTATTGGATATTTTTCATCTGGTTCAGAGAAATAATGAGTTTTTGTCTTTGACAGAGTATTATGGCCACATTCACAAGATACAAAAGTTTAGTCTTTTCTCAGTCATAGAAAGTTGTTTTGTTTATAAGGAGAAAACACAAGTTTAACAAACTAAAGAGAGTAAAACACAATAGTTGAGTCAGATTGCAATTCTTATTACTACAGTAACACCTAACACCTTGTTTCTTTTCTCCTGACTCACTGATTCGTCAGGATCTGACTCGCCTGGATCTGATTGAAATCACGTGACTTTTCTGGATCTGGCTCAATATGTTTTCCCTTTGAGTCAGATTTGAATCACCTGACTCAAAAATATGAGTCAGTAGTTTGTTCCCATAAATTAGGGGTATTTTATTACCTGACTGATCAAACGGGTAAACTCAGGGGTTAGGTATGACTCAGATTGCGAGTCAGGTCTGACTAAAAAAACGGCTTGACATCTGACTCGGACCGATTTATGGACCGAGTCAGATCCAGATTCCGAGTTAGTAAAAAACAAATATGCTGTAAGATTATCGTTGAATTTTACATGGAGAAACAATCTGCACGAATTCTAATAGAAAGATCTCAGGGAACTGCCAACCTAAAACAGGGATTACCTAACTTTTCTTGGCTGGATGGATGCTAGGCCTGTAAAAAATGCTAGAACTAGTGGAACAAATTCTCTGGCCATATGCTGGAACCAAGCTCAGCTGCGCAAGTTGTGCCTTTCAACAATGTTACCTCTGTCAAAACAAGTCGCTCAACAGTATAACATCTTCATACAGTTATATCTTAAACTAATAATAAAGAGGTCTTTTAAAGCTGGTATGATGGTCATGTTCAGGGAGCGTGAACTTAAATACTTCAAGTGGCCACTCCCTCTTAGAATGCTCATACCTACCTCTCCTGTGTCCCGGGTAACCCGTTTACTTTGGATTTCATCGCAAATGTTTTCATCGCAAGTATTTCACAGAGAACTAATGAAACAAATAACTTCATAAAACAACTCATAAAGAATAAAGCAAGATCATCAATCCTGAATCAAACATAAAAAAATAAATCTCATTAGTTGCATCTGAGAAGATTACAAGGGTTCTAAAATTGAAATAACTGCTGGGTTACTAGTTGTTATATTGTTAAACAGTTCTTGTCTGAAATAGGAGTTCTCCATAATTTCCTCCGATGTGTTTCCTTTGCCCGTCGTCGTAGCCAAAGTTTTTAAAGAAAGAAAATTTTCGACATGATTAAAAATGTGATAGCGGCAATGATATAAACTCTCATAAGGATGTTTTGCTTCCGTTAATTTTTTTGAATGCACATTATACAACTGGATAACATTCAGTTGTTTGTCGTCGTACCACCCCCAATACAGAATGACCTGGTTAGAAAAACTCACAATATCCGGTTTATGACGAGCAAGAATGTCTAACTCTTGTGGAAGATCGAACGTAATAATTTCCTTGACCCAAACGTGTTTTGGTGTGTCTTTCAATATATGTAGAGTAACCTTTACCTCTATAAAAACCATGTGTTTTCTCCATCTTTAAGTAACAAAAACATCCTTTGTACTCCGTTGGATACATGTCATTCTTATTATAGTTCGAAACAAACTCATCATCACCCGGAAGTTGAATTATTTGAAACTTCTCGTCATGGAGATCGAATGCTACCAAAGCTAGAAGTTTATATTTTTTGCATTCTGAATCATCTTTCACCATCTCGTAATAGATAGTTCCATTACAAGAAATTGGTGGTACCATAAATCTATTAGAAGACGTAATATACTTTTCTGGGCGTTGTTTTGGCCATGGGTTTTTAATCTGTCTCCATGGTTTAGTACTGACTAGTGTATAGATGTAATATTCATACTCATCCTTATATTTCATGATACACATGATCTTATATACTGATGTGGCATCACCATATATCGATTTAAAGGAAATTACTGAAAAGAATCCAGTCGATGGAAAGGAAAGCGCTTATTTTTAGCATCGATGACTGTAGCCTCAGCGTTGGGTTTCGTTTTCTTTCGAAATACGAACAACATCATAATCAGCGAACTTAAAAAAATAAATTCAATACAAACACACAATTACCTGTAACTTATTTTGGTACTTGTTTACATTCGTCAAAGCAAGTACTTATTCTTAAGGATGCACAAGAACCGTTCTGGAGTCCCTGTATCGGACTGGAACCGAAATAACCGGACCGGTATCGAACCTGAACCGGAGTAAACGGTACAGGGACTGAAACTGAAGAACCGGAATAGACCGATATAGACACTAGTTCTGGGGGAAGAACCGGCAAGAACCGGACCAAAAGAACCAGTTAATTAGAGTCGTTGAGATTTTTATCATTTATCAATCCTATATGTCCATCCTAAGTATAGGAATCCTAAAGTATATGGAGACTAACTTTCATTCATCGGTTTTCTTCTTCTTTTTTTCTCTTCGAGCAACAGTCTCTCTATCACCATCTCTAAGACTCTAAGTCTCTAACCGAGTTCGATTTGTTTAGGGTTCACTTCTTCTTCTTCTTCACCATCTCTGATTGAGTCAGGTAATTATTCTTCTTCTTCTTGTTCGATTTGTTTCTATCTTTATAAATTGTAACTCTCATGGGGTTTGAATCGTTTGATTTGAGATTGATTTATACTTTTTACTTTCTACTAATCGTTTGTTTGAATCTTGTTCTGTTTGTATTAAGAGATTCAGTATATGTTTGAGAAGTGATTTTAGGTTAGTTTAAGAAACAAATTGAAGCATGTTATTTTGGGGGTTTTGCATCTGTGTTTGTGATTGATTCAAATGTTGTAGTTTTGTTGAACAATTTTGTTTTCTAGGGTTGTGTCAGATTTGGATTTGTATAAATTGATAGTTAGAGATTTTAATATTGATTCCTGTTACTACTGTTAAAGGATTTGATGGCATTTTAAGTATCTGTGGGTTTCATAGGGTAACCAGTTTTGGATGAGGGTTTTGATATGTTTAAACAATCCCTGGTATTTGCTTTTAGATTTATTAACTCTGGATTAGTATGATTCTTCAGAACGTAGTTGGTTGCTAGTTTTATAGGATAGGATACCCACTTGAAGCATTTGTATGCATATTGTCTGTGTACTTGCATGATTCAATGTGTTGTTTGATGATTGATTTACCCTGGCAATAGCATAATGTCGTTCTGCTAATCTGGATTCAGGACTATAGTTTATTTGCTGACCATATTGGTACACTGGTAGTAGTTTGGCTCTCCAACAATAGTCTATTTTGTTTCTGTTTTTAGTATAATGAGTTATGTTTTCAATTGAAACAGGCTAATCAATTGAGTTGATAAATGGGACATCTATGGGAACACTTTGAGAAACTTGATTCTACAAGAGCAAAGTGTAGGTACTGCTCAAAGGTATATGTTGCTGATGCTAAGCGAAATGGGACAACTGATATGAGATTTCATATACAACAATGCCCAATCCTTCGAGTAATGAAGCGTAGATTCAACCATAAGGGGAATTAAGACTTAAAGGGAGCTTGATGTTCATGTTTGCTTATCTTTTAAGTATTTTCATTATCTCAGTCTAACGATACTGAGTATGAACTGTGGGGATAGAACTGAATGGTATATGTGGTTGTTGCAGGCAGGAAGGTACATAAGGAGTTAGTAGTTGCAAGTTTAGGAAATGGAATGTTGGTTGTTGTTACAGGTAGTGGCTCAGCTGAACTGAAGCAATGCAGTGAAGAAATGGTGTTTTGGTTTGTTTGTCTGAGAACAACGATGGTGCTTTGGTGACTGGATGGATGAGTTGGTGAGGAAATGGTGCTTTGGTTCAGCTGAACAAAGCAATGCAGTTTAAGTACTTGAGTAATCTAATTAGTATTATGAACTTAAGGAAATGTTGAACTTAAATATGTAACAAAACGAACTTATTTTGTGACGTTAAACATTGAACTTATGGGAAATTGGAAATGTTGTTTTTAGTAGTTTGTAATATTTTTTAGGTAAAAAACCCGGTATAGGAGATACAGATACCGGTCCTCAAAATGAGGTACCGGTCAACCAAGTACAGGGACCGGTTCCATAAGAGAACCGGGCCGTACCGGACCATGTGAAAACTGGAAACATAATTAAAATCCACAATAAAAGTAATACAATACATATTTTAGTTAATCAGCTGCTTATTTCGAATGGCATTTGAGTAATTACGAACAAATCTTACTAATAAGGCAGTGCTCCAGCATAATTTCCATGAGGATAATACTCGCAAGCAATGAAGAGATCACCTGTATCACATTTAATCTGTGCACAACCAACGTGAATAGTAGTTCTCCATACAACTTGGGTGTAATCCGAACAATCTTTACCTACTGCACAAGTATTAGCCGGATAGGTATACCATTGCTTTCCGGACACCCAATAAGCTACGGCGTCTGCAGCAGTAATATTACGCGGACCAGTGTAGATTGTTTCTCCGAAAGACCAACGTTCTGAGTAAAGCAATTTGCAGTCTGCACGTCTATCTTCATCAATGTAACCTCTAGCGAATACAGCCAAGTTGCGGTCCCATGTAAGTGGTGGTACTCCTACTTCTGCCCTAGCTGCATTGTGACCATCCAAGATTTGTTCCATGAATAGTGTACCGTTAACTTTAGCATCACCGGTTTGGATGAAGCTAACCAAGAACAAGAGAGCAGCGTAGGAAAACAGTAGTGAAGTTGAGGAAGCCATGCAAAACAAGAATGAGGTTGTTTAATTAACTTTCTAAGTAGTATAAGAGAATGAATTTTTGATTGATATGAGTTTCTGTCAATTAGTTGGGTAGTATTTATAGTGCTGAGAAATGAGTTTTTGGTAATTCTTTTTGGGTTAACTTATAAATATCATTTGCTTGAAAAGTGGAACGTAAATTAGGGTTACGTTTTCCATTTTCTTTTAATTGTTTGAATTTTGAAGATTACAGCACACTATTGCTAGCTGGATAAAAGTTCATAAGTAGGAACGAGACCAAGAATGATGATTTATTTTAGTTCCTTGGCATAATGGGTATCTGCTGAATTGATCGTTTTTGATCTTGCACCCTCACAAATCACAACCAACCGTTTAATTTTGCGTATGGTTGGTTGTGATGATACTTATAGAAAAACCAAAAGGAATTGGCAGCTTATTTTGATGCCACTGTTCTTGCAGCTTGAGGCCTATTGTAGCATCTCATATTATTATTTGGTTCGCTTTGATCATTCTATGAATTTTATTTATTTATTTGCTTATTAGAAAAAAGAAGAAAAAAACCCGAAGGGAGAGGAATCCCCTGCTTAAAGTTCGTATACAAGTGGTAAATGGTTCCCTATAACAAGACATCCCTACCGATATCAAGAGACAGGAATCAGTAACCATGCATGATGCATTCATGAGTAGGCATCATGCTTCCTATTAGCCGTTGGTTCAATGAAAAGCAAGGGTTAAACCATATGATGGACGGTTAAGATGGAGTCGATTTGAAGACTGACTATTCGAATGTTTGACTAATCAGGATGACGTATAATAGATGAGATGAGTACACAACGCCATTGGGTATCAACTTTTGGGGCACGCTTCTTCGGCTTCTTTTTGTTTTTGATTGGCAACTTGCTTCTATTTTGGTGTTGCTTCATATCCGGATATCATTTAACTGTTATTATTCTCATCCATTTTGTTGGATCAGGGTACCTGTGCTGCTGTGCATGCTTCTCAGAACAACCGATTGATCCGTGGGCAAGTTAGGTTAAGACTATGAATATCCCAGTCTTTTTGGCTAGTCTTTTGTAACTTAACCCTTTCACAAGGTGGGGTTGGGGTCTGGTTTTGTCTGGATGGGTTAGTTGCATGTTTTTATTTGGTGAGCGTTTGTATCCTTGGTTTGCTCTTACTTACTTCCTATAAGCTTTGTTAGTAAAATTATTTTTACCGTGGAAAAAAAAACTAAACATCTAAAAAAATATCTATCCATGCGACTATATGAGTTAAGATAATCCTTCGTTCTGAAAAATAGTTAACATCATTTTTTTCATTTTAACTAAAATGAAATAGTAATAATGACTTTTTTTCAGAAACCGAGTGAGTATTTATTTTGAGAGTGACCATCATGAAGGATTGCACTATGGACCGCTTGTTTATTTTAGGATGAACAACTATAATTTCAAATGTTATTAAAGCAACAAGTGTTGGATATTCATAAGATATTAATTAATATATAAATAAAGAGTATTATTAGAAGAAACTAGTTGGAAGCGTAAAAAGCTGAGCACCAACAGCGTACTACTATATTATATAAACAGGTTGCCTTGCTAACCTACCAGCGAGCCTCATGAGAAACTAACCAAAGGAACCGAAAGGAATAGGGGGGTGATTATGTCGTAAGAGGGGCAATTTAACTCTACCTTCCGTGTCAAATTCTGCAATATTGCGTCATCGGTTAATTAATATTGTTAACTCTACTACATTAACTATATATAAATTAAAATTATTAATTTAGTGGTTAATTAATATGTCCCTTAATTAATAAGTTTTACTGGTCCCAACGGCATGAATCTATAAAGTTTTTACTGTATTTTTAATTTTTTTGGATTGAAAGGGAACTATTATTATTATTTTTTTAATTTTGTGATGAGAAGCTTAATAATATATTATTTAAGCAATGAAATACAATAAGTTTACAATTTCATTTTTATCAAAAATGTTGGAACTAATTAATGCTTGTTTTTCGAACTCGTTGATGTATATGTATAGACCTTGCTCGGTTTTCCGTATCCTCGCTTTTTTTGCAACCGAGTCCGCCGCGACATTATGATCTCTACTTATATATCTAACTTGAGCTTGAGGAAGATTTCCTAATGAAGTAATGATTTCTTCAATAGCATTTTCTGCTATCCGGGAAGAATTCTTGTCTTTTTTGCTGATAGAATCAGCAAGATCTTTACAATCTGTTACAATAGCTACGCTAGACAATAAATTTGCTTCTGCATGAAGAGCTGAAAATGCTCATTCTGAACCCACAGTAATGTGCATAAAGGCTTCTTGGTCTACTGAGTACAGAATATACGCTTATCCCATTTATAAATTCTCTTTTTTATAAGAAGCATCTACGAATATTATCCAATCCTTTTTTACGTTGGACAAAGTAGGTTTAAAACTCTTCACTTTTTGTTTGCAATGTGTTATTTTGTCCTTGATATTCAAAGAGATATTAAATTTCTTTCTTTGTTCAATTAAAACTGTTGGATTTGGAGTGGTATTTCCAAAGACCACTTCGCATCCATATTTCCAAATGAACCATAAGATTTTCACAATTTTTTCACTAAATTGCGAAAAAATGGCATTTGTAATCCATTTTTCTATTCAAGATGTGATCGAAGTCGTTGGGATTTGAGAGTTTGTTGCGTCTAAGGAACAACCAAACCATATGGATCTAGTGAAAGGACAGCTTCTGAACAGATGATGTTCTGTTTCCGTAGCCTTCAAATTGCACATTGGGCAATCTGACAGTATCTTCAAGTTATGAGCCGCAAGTCTGCTTGTCGTAGGAAGAACCTTCTTGTATAGTTTCCAAGTAAACAATTTAATTTTTGGGATAACTTGCATTTTCCATAGTTTTTTCCAGGAAAATCACTGATAGAAAGAAATATGGCTTTCTTAATCACAACCTCCTCATTTCTAGTATTTGTTGGACGGACGGATAATAGACGGAAAGAAATTAGGAAGCATAGAAGAGTGCTATGAAAAAATGAAGCAAGTGGCCGCTCAAAAAATATAAAGAAGCAAAAGAAACGTACCCCAAAAGTTGATACCCAAGTCCATGAGCGGATGAACCTATGCACGTTAGCTACCTAAATTTAACACTAATATAAAATTTACACAACTTCATACGCAATCTTGATTAGTCAAACACTCAGAGAATGAATGAAAGCTAGAGTAGAAACTAGCGATGTTAGGAGATAGATTCCTATCTTAAAAAAGACTCCAACTCAACCGTCCATCCTATAGTCTTAGGAAAATGCTAGTGCAATAATCTGTCTGCAGTTGGGCAAGTTTTATCCAAGATCTTCTGGCTGCCATCACGTGGACAATCTGGACGGATAGGAACAAACTCATTTTGGAATACCTTATCTTTGTTTCGAATCAGGTTATTGGCCGGTCTCAAGGTTCTTCCGGAGGCTGAAGCAGAAATTTTGCAGCCTTGAAAGGTACAATGTTAAGTCCAACTGGGGTTAATTCTTTATTCGTAATTAGTGTCTGTTAGTTTTGGCTTGCTGGCTGGGAAGCATTGACAGAGACATGGTACACGAACACGACACAATACGTACATAGGGACTGGTAAAATTCAAAATCATCAGGACACGATCACGTTTATATATATGTCAATTAAATATCTTTTATATACGAGGATCATATTGTTATAGTATATCAAATACATTAATCGCATAAATACATGAAAAAAAACTCAATTTCGTACAGTTAAGTTAGCCCACCGTAAAATTAATTATTATACTGATTTCCCTAACATATAGATTACCCAACTAGCAAATGGAGTATAGATTTCCACACGCGCGTCTGACGCGTACACGTCACCAATACTAACGTGTCGGTGCTTCACAATTTGCCGGTATGAAAAGTGGATGTTTGTAAAAGTCTTTCTGTAACTTTTCCCTATTGGTTTTAATTTTGATCTGTACTTGGTGCTTACCGCCCCGTAAGCTTTTTTCAATATCATATTTTATGTTTGTGGAGGAAAAAAAAGAGTGATTCTAGACAAACAACACCAAAAACAACTCAAAAACAACCCCTCTCACCTCGGAGTGAGATCCTCCCCAAAAATATTAGTAGGAGGTTCCATTTTCGGGGGTGGGTCTCACTCTAATGCGAGAAGGGTTGTTTTTGTTGTTAGTTGTTTAGAATTTTTGGGAATAAAAACAACAAAAATCTACCTAAGCATGAGCATGAGCAGGACATGAGATACGTCTCTCTTGTTATCAGAATGGATGTCTACTTGTAGGGAACCATTCCCCACATTTTTTTTGAACTTTAATTAGGCAGGGGATTATGTTTTTTTTTCTTCTTTTTTTAGCGCAATTTTATTAAGCTGAACCAGCCGGTTGGATTAGGTCAATTGCTGATCCAAGCGTATCTCTAAAAATCAAATCAAATTCTGGCTCTATCTGTTGAAAAAATAGTTAGAACGAGTCCATCATCTTCTTTTTTTCCCGCTATGATAAAAGAAAGTGGGCATTACCTCTACAATACAGTGAAACCCAAAGCTCCTTTGGTTTTGTTCGCATAAATTTATTTTATTTCATTTTCTTAAGTGGACATGTTTCCCTCTTTGGTAGAATAACAAAGTTGTCAGGGATTAGACATTTACTTTAATAATTGAAAACCCGCATATGTTTATTTGGATAAAATTGTCAGTTGGATAAATTTATTTGGCTAAAATTGCTTGGTGCAATGCTTGTTTGTTTTTGATCTAGCAAGATTGCAAAACCATTAGGAAGTATAAACCATATTTAATCCAAGTAGCTAATTTAGACAAAAATTTTTTTATCAAGTTTCTTGTGCAAATATCATCAGTACCAACCAACAACATGTAAAAAGGTTGGTTGTGACATGTGAGGCTGCTAGACCAAAATCGATCAAGCATTGCGAAACCAAAGTCGGCAATGCCAAGGAACTAAACGAAGTCATCATTCTTTTATCCAGCTTGCAATACTCTGTTGTAATCTTCAAACAGTACTAAAAAATGGAAAAGGGAAACGTAACCCTAATTTACGTTCCACTTTTCATGCAAATTATCTTTATAAGTTAACCCAAAAAACAATTAAAAAATACTTATTTCTAAACACTATAAATACCTCTCTTGTAGTTGACAGAAATTCATATCAATCAACAGTTCATCAAAATATCTCTTACACTACTTGAAAAGTTCAAAAAAAAAAAAAAACTCATTCTTATTTCCATGGCTTCCTCAGCTTCACTACTATTTTCTCTGGCAGCTCTCTTGCTCTTGGTTAGCTTCATCCAAACCGGTGATGCTAAAGTTAACGGTACACTATTCATGGAACAAATCTTGGATGGTCACAATGCAGCTAGGGCCGAGGTAGGAGTACCACCACTTACATGGGACCGCAACTTGGCTGTATTTGCTCGAGGTTACATTGATGAAGATAGGCGTGCCGACTGCAAATTGCTTTACTCGGAACGTTGGTCTTTCGGAGAAACCATTTACACTGGTCCTCGTAATATCACAGCTGCTGATGCCGTAGCTTACTGGGTGTCCGGAAAGCAATGGTATACCTATCCGGATAATACTTGTGCTGTAGGTAAAGACTGTTCGGATTATACCCAAATTGTATGGAGAACTACTATTCACGTTGGTTGTGCACAAATTAAATGTGATACTGGTGATCTCTTCATTGCTTGCGAGTACTATCCGCATGGAAATTATGCCGGAGCACTGCCTTATTAGTAAAGTTTTTTTGGTAATTACTCAAATTCCATCCCAAAACCCAAATGAGCGGCTGGTAACCATAATATGTATTGTATTACTTGTATTGTTTATTTTAATTACGTTTCTAGTTTACTCGGAAGAATAAGTACTTGGTGTGACGAATGTAAACAAGTACCACAATAAGTTACATTGTTTAATTGTGTGTTTGTATTGAATTGAATTTATTGTTTTAAGTTTGTTGATTATAATGTTATTAGATATAAATGATCCCTGCGCAAGTATTTGTTGGAATTTACGGTCGGAGAGAAACGCTCACACTTTTACCTGCAAGAAACCCAACGCTGAGGCTGTCATTATCGATGCCAAAATAAGCGCTTTTCTTTTGATCAACTTCCTATAAATCGATGTGGTGATGCCACGTCAGTATAATTGATTCTCCTTCCCATAAATAAATTGGTGTACGCCACTTATAAACGGCAAGCACAAGGTATTCTCCATATAAAGCAGTATTTGATTGATTGGTACACACTACAGAAAGAAATAATTTGCGCAAAGGAAGAAGAAAAAAGATGCTGGAACTATGCCAACAACTAGATAGAAAGAGGAAGAAGAGGGTAAAATCTTGTACTGCTTCTGATTATGACGATATTCCGATGAAAAAGGTTAAGGTTAGAGTATGTAATGATATTCATGAAGACATACTTCTCCAGATACTCTACAAACTGCCTGTTAAGGCTTTGGTCAAGTTCAGTTGTATATCTAAGTTATGGTTTAACTTAATCAATATTGATCAACAATTCAACAAACATCACTTTATTGAATCTCAAAAGAAGCCAATTCTCATATTTAATTTTTCAGGTTATCGCAATAATAACAGATCATATTATTTGGGGAAAGAAGAACATGGTAGTAGCCCTCACAATCAAAAGCTCAAGCTCTATAGAAATCAAAAAACAAAAACCCTAGAGAGTATTCAGGGTGAGTATCATAATGGTTTAGCTTGTTATTGGAATAACAATGGTAATGCATGTCGAGAATATTATGATGGTGAATGGGTTTATTTCTCACTTGAAATTTGTAACCCTAGTAGGCATGAGAAGTTAATCATGGTCTCCCGTTTCAAAGATAAGGTGGGTGTGGGTGAACAAATTAGTGAATTTCGATTTGGATATGACATCTTGAGCAACGAATATAAGATCATGTGTATCATGAAAAATAAGGGTGATCTGTATGATCATGTGTATCATGAGTATGAATATTACATCTATACACTAGGTAGCACTAAACCATATTGGAGACAGATTAATAACCCATGGCCAAAACAGCGCCCACTAAAAAGATTTCCATATGTACCACCAATCTCTTGTAATGGAACTATGTTTTACGAGATGGCAACAGATGAACCAGAATGCAAGAAAGATAATGATCTAACTTTGGTAGCATTTGATCTCCACGGTGAGAAGTTTCGAATAATTCAACTTCCGGGTGATGATGAGTTTGTTTCGAGTTACAGTACTAACGTCTTGTATCCAATGGAGTACAAAGGATGTTTTTGTTACTTAAAGGTGCAGAAAACTCATGGTCTTTATAGAGGTAAGTTTACACTACATATATTGAAAGACACACTAAAACACGTTTGGGTTAAAGAAACTTTTAAGTTCGATTTTTCAAGAGAGTTGGGCATTAATCTTGATTGTTATAATCTCCATATTGTAAATTTTTCTAACCAAGTCATTCTGTACGGAGGACAACGGACTAGTCATGTTATCCAGTTATATAATGTGCATTCAAAAGAAATATTCGAAGTAAAACATCCTGATTATGAAGGTTTATATCATGGATGCTATCACATGAATCACATATATATACACGTTGAAAATTTTCTTTCTTTAAAAACTTTGGCTACGACGACTGGTAAAGGAAACACATCGGAGGAACTTATGGAGAACTCCTATCTCAGACAAAAACTATTTAACCGTATACCAACTAGTAATCCAGCAGTTGTTTCAATTTACGAATCATTGTTATTAATCTTATCAGATGCAAATAGAGAGTTTTTATCTTCTTTTTTTTTTTTTTTTTTTTTTTTTGTTTTGTTCTTTTTTTTTTTCTTTCAAGACGGATGATTTTGCTTTATTCTTTATGAATTTTTTTAATTCATTAGTAATTATATTTATTGGTTTCTTTAGTTCTCTATGAAATATTTGCGATGAAAACACATAGGATTAAATCCAAAGTAAATGGGTTACTCCGGATACAGGAGACGTGGGTATGAGAATTCTCAGTGGGTGTGTAAGCTTTAAAAGGCCTCTTTATTAGTTTAAGATATAACTTCATGAAGATGTTATACTATTGAGCGGCTTCTCTTGACAGAGCTAGGTAACATGGTTGAAAGGCACAATTTCCGCAGCTGAGCTTGGTTCCAACATATGGCCGTAGTTTTTTTTCACTAGTTCTAGCATTCTTTACAGGCCTAGAACCAGCTAGCGTAGAAAATTTTGGGAAGATGATATTATGATTATTGGTAAAGTTTTAACCGTCCTTTACATGTAAATTGTTCACCTACAATTTTGTTAATGAGTTTCTGCAAATTTCTTAAAAGCCTATTATTCCGTGATTTCAAAGTAAAGCACAAACAATTTAATATTTCATGTAGTTGACCCAAGTGTAGCACTTATGTTTTGTATCAAAGTAAAGCACAAACAATTTAATATTTCGTAAAGTTGACCCAATTTGAGCACTTATGTTCTGTATCATTCTCTAAGTATATTGAAACATATTTGGTTGAAAAAATGTCACTTCATTTGTTACTCTCTTATAGTTATCAACATACTAAATTAAACTAATTTATAGTTGCCGACATGGATCTATATGTTCTTTCGATTTCTCTATTTCAGTCTTCAGTAACGACAATTGGTTTTAAAACTAACCAGAGATAAATATTGATGATGAAATAAAATCATGTGATTGATAATTTTTCCGAGATATATTTTGTTGGAACTGTGTGCATAAATATAGACTGACTCTATCAGTACTGATTATTTGAAGTATGTATGTATAAATATCGACTGATTCAATCGCTACTGATGTTATTAGTTTACTAGATGTTATAAAAGTTTGGATACCCTGGAATAATACAAATTTTATCTATGTAATATAACTGACTAAGTTCTAGTTTTTTTAAAGTTTTTTGATACTTTAACTAAACTACAGTCTTTTTTAATGTATTGTCACGAAGAAATAAAGTATGTACACTAAAGACGAAAAAGAGAAGTTGATTCGGGGTCATAATGCCCTTGTGGTACCTAGTATATAAGAAAATCAATATCAACATATAGTATCAAAATGCAACTAAAATGTTTAAGGAGATCTGGCCCGTTTCATTTTAACTAAGTTAATTAGGTATTTTATTTAACTATTATCGAAGGGCATTTTGGTAAAAACTTAGAGGGTCAAAGTCTACGAACCAAATGCATCAACTCTATCTTTTACGATCAAAATTAGATCATCAATATACGACCCTTTTACGAAATATCTCAACAACCAAACCATAAGATCTAAACTTGAAGATAAAAGGATTTGCAACCAAGAATTGGAAAAGAGTACAATAAATTTTCTAACGTCATAGTGGAATTAGATCGCCGCAAGTGAATAACCCAAAGAAGTGATAAAAGCCGGAACGCTAAACATATAAAACATGTTATAATTAAATCCCCTATAGCGGTTGTTCCAAGCTCAACTCGAACAAATAAATAAATCTCAGCAGGCGACTAAATAGTATCTCCTAGTGGTATATAAACCCTAACTATGAGCCGCCACTAATCCTCTAAAAGTGTGGTTCTGCGAAGGAAAAATAATAATCCTTCGACCAGAAAGAAAAATGAAGTGACACTAATCTCAAAACTCCTTCCCGGTGAAAAAGAAACAAGATAAGAGAGAAACCTAGAGAGAATTTCAATTAATCCAAAAACAAATCAATTTCTCATATCCTCCAACAGAAAAAATCAAATGCTTGAAAACTATTTTCGTAAAATATTGGGTAGAATTTTTTTTTCACAAAAAACAGTGTCGGCGCGCGAAGTTTTCTGCCTCTTGGTTTTGGGTGAAAATATTGAAAAAATGGGCTTGTGAGTAGTTTTCTCATATCTAAAACTAACTTAGAGCTTCTCTAATGGTAGATGTGTATGTTTTATATGTGGAACCATAGTTAAGACATCCTTTTGAAATATTTTTTTTATATATGGTTATAATTTCCTAAATATTAGAAGTCAAAATAAACATCTCCAACCCATAAATTATAAATCTTTTCTTTTGCATATATGTCATTTAATTGATGACTGATTAAAATCTTTTATGTATTTATTGTTGCATTGATTTTATGGGAAAATGATGAGTTTGATGGGAAGACATCCTCTAAGTGAATGTTTAGTTTTAGAGCTTCTCCGATGGTTATTGTGTGGGTTTGCTATGTGGGAACACAAACAAGGCATCCTCTTCCAATTTTTCTTTAAAATTAGGGATAAAAAAAATCCATCTCCAACAGTGTTGTATATGACCTCTTTCTTTTAATTAGTATAGATGTTTTTTTCAATAACTTAAGATTTTATTAGAGCTAAAAATGTTAATTTAATATATTAATCTCAATTTATTTAAATAAAAGCTTACTAGGATGAGTTAACATCCCCAAGATGAATGTCTAAAACTAGACATTCACCTTGAGGATGTCAATCCAAAATTAGCCACATCATCCATGCACTGATTAAAAAAGGAAGAGTTGGAGAAAGATTTAGAGAATATGTGCAGACTAGGTGAAATTAGACATTTATCCTCACACACATTCCATTGGAGAATCTCTTAGACATTGGATTTGACATCCTCTACCAAAACATAATCCACCCAATTTACGCATTTTTTTGGAAAAATACATGTATATGTAATTTATTTATTTTCATTTATCTTGAAAGTAACATATGAGATTGGATGGGAGTCTCGCTACAAGCTGAGCCCCAACACCCTATTGAATAGCCATACTTATTCTAAGAAAAAGAAATCTACCAGAACCACAATGTGCATCATTATTAGCTTAATGATTCCCCAATCTCTTCAGAAAGATTATAGTGTCTTCATCAATCTCTCCTAAGGTTGAAAAAGACAGAATACCAAAACGATAACCATGAGACACACACCTATCCAGATATTTTCTCCGCTTGCGCTGAATTGCATGTAAAATAACTTTCCTTGGTGTAAAAGATTTGATGCCACCACCTTTGAAAGATGAAACACAAGTATCGTATAGGCACACATCTTGACCATGCACTTTCCCAGTTATAAACAAGAATATCAGCGGGTCTCAATGCATTACCTCCATCCGACAAAAAACTCAAAGAAACTTATTTACTAGCAGGTAAACCATCCTTGTAGAAGATGTCAGCAAAAACGTCTCGGACTGGGTCGTGTCTGAATTTAAGTGCCACGTTACTGGCACAATGTAGTGCATGGTCACCAAATGTATCCATCTCCTTGTTCCGACTAGAACATAAACTACCCTCGGCAAAAAGAGGTATACCAAGCCTATAACGGACCATAGCCCTGAACTTCCTAGGACCAAGACTCTGATTAATCCCACAAATGGGTAAAGTTGAAAGGTAATCTTGAGTATGTTTAACCATGTTACACTGCCACAAAACTGCATCACATTCCGACAAACAAAAAATGGTAGGG
The DNA here is from genome assembly GCA_023531105.1 of Papaver atlanticum. Classification (NCBI taxonomy): domain Eukaryota; kingdom Viridiplantae; phylum Streptophyta; class Magnoliopsida; order Ranunculales; family Papaveraceae; genus Papaver; species Papaver atlanticum. The sequence continues at coordinate 453,324 of JAJJMB010006973.1, read as the reverse complement.
ATCTGCTTCTTTACATCCTACAAGTAACTGCCAGGGAATGCATGAACTGGGGGTAGTATCTTCAATATGGTAAAAAATAGACAAACCATATAGCTCAATGAAACATTGTAAAGCAAGTTGTTACGGGAGAGTTGACTCTAGGGGAGACACTATTCGGAATAATATGCTGGAAAGAACGAGTTTGACTCTTCGAGGCCAAGTAACAATATTTGCTCGTATCTGACATGGTATAAATGCCAAGACCACCTTTTATAATGGGAAGTGTATACAGCAATACGTTTTGGCAAGGGTCCAAACCCTTCTCCGTCTCCGGTGATCAGCTGTCTCAAGTACAAGAACAAATGATCATCAAAAAGAGCTACGGCTTGTAAGGCTTTAGGATTGGTAGTACGCATGGTAAAATACATCCTAGAAACGCCTGTGCAATTGCATAACAGAAGCAACTCACTTTGTGGATCCTTAAGATTTCTGATAGCTGTCATCAACTGTATAATCTTGTTGACTCTGCTTAAAACCATGTCGCTACAAAACTATAAGTACAAGCTAATAGGCCCACCAAGAAGCTTCCCCATACTTCCGGTCTACCAATATTGATAGGAAAAACACCTTCTAAAAGACTTATGAGATCTTTAATTGGCCAAAATAGCTTGATTTTGTCGATATTAAGATGTAGGCCCCTGCTTCTGCCTTCAGATTGTATAATATCTAAGGCTTTGGAGATTTCCTAAGTATCACCAACAAGTGTGTCGTTGTCCAAGTACCAAGCTTGTAAAATCCAAACTACACTCGGTGGCAATTTTCTTTACAAGAAGGTGCAATGTTAAGGCAAACAAAAATGGGCCAAGTGGGTCTCCTTGCTGCATCCTTTGAGAAGAAGACAGAAGAAACTTATTATAGTATAATCTAGCTAGATATGCGTAAAAAAAAATCACCCACTTAGAAATAACCGGACACTACTGCCTAACTTCCTTGATGAGTGTTTTTCTATCAACCAAATTAAAGGAATTAGAAAAATCCACAAGAAGCATAGAGATGTCATCCCTAGTACCTTTCATCTCCAAAACATGTTGACTGAATGAAGAATACTCTCACCACCGCAGCGGATGCCCAGCCCAAATTGATAACCACACAAGTAAATTGCCGTTTCCTTCCCTACTGTAGAAGCAGCCGACTGGGACACCAACCTGCCCACGACTATAGGTCTAAGGCCCCTTCCAGGTTTCACGAGTGGGGTAAGTGGTGCGCTGGCAATAAATTCCACAGGAGCAGACAAGCACTTACCTGCTAGTCAAAGATTGATCACCCCGGTTGTCCTACATGGATTTAGAGAATTTTTTTCACATACATTCCATTGGAGAAGCTCTTATATACTACATTATCCTAATTACCGGGAAGAAAAAAACATACTATGGTATATAGGTATCACCTCCTTTTACTACTTAGTATTCCTAATTTATATTTTTTTTGGTAGTCCCCAATTTTTTTTTTTTTTTTTTTTTTTATTCGGCGCAGTTAAACCGCACTTCTCAGATCAAACCCAGCCAGCTACATCAACCCCACTGTTGATTCAGCCGTCATCCTAATAACATGATACCCGCCTGTAACCATACTAATAATCCTTACGATCTAGCAGTAGATGGCGTGTCTTACGACTCTTTCCTGATACTGATGTTGCCCAGTAAGTTGCTTGGTAAGGAAATAAGGAAATTCACCCCAATCCTAATGCAGGTGGAATTCGCACTCTGCCTCCTGGTAACAAAAATAAATCTCGACCACTAATCAAGGAGAGCTTATTAGTGGTAACCATACTAATAATCCTTAACAAAAACTAACAACGGCATTGCAATCACCTAATTGTTGCTGATAATTTTCTTGCATATTTCAACAGTGCAAAACCTTTATGATCCTTTTATTGGAACTTTAAAATTACTCTATAATAGATAAACACCTGTAACAATATCCCTTGTCTAAATACATTTGTAAATTTTGTTTCCAAATACAAACATAATTATTGAAACAGAGAACTCTTTATGCTCGTGGAAAAAGAAAAACATGCATTTGTAAGAACTTAATTGGTCGATTATCATTGCAAGCTTAGTTTAAATTGTTCTACTCGTAATTATGTGGAAAATCTACATATCGTTGAGAGTTAACGTAAAGAAATGCAAATTCCTGACCTTATAGAGCATGCATGCAACAGTACCATCAAGTATTAGCTACATCTTACAGACCATGGTGCATCATTTAAATAAGTGAAAATTTTATACATAATCAAGGAGAAGACTCATGTGCCTGCCACTCCCGTTGTCTTAATATTAATTTTGGTATTTCTTTACTATCATATACTCATGTGACTCTCACTACTGTTGTGGATGTTTAAAAGCCAATTGAGCTACTTGGATCCCAAGAGCCAAGTTCCTCTTTACACCTACTTCGGCTAATTGGGTCAAGAGCCTAAAATATGCCACTAAATTTTGGGCTCACTGCAAATAGGAGAAGATCAATAAGTTATTCTAAAATTCAGTATCGTGTTATTTCCTGTAACTGCAACTATACTTCATACATGTTGGCCTCTTTAGAATCATACAAATAGTAGGCCAAACCTGCATATCCTCACACCGGCACACTGATCATTGCCAATTGACCAATATGAGTATAATCCAACATAACTGAGCTAACATGTCTGCATGACCGTGACATACTCTTTAACCCATTAGCTTAAAGAAACATAATTGTATACTGATTTACCAAACAAAAACAACAACAAAATGAATCAAAAGGGAGAAAAATAAACATTACAAACACAAATCACAAAAATTGTAAGAGATTGAAAAACAAAGTAATATAATATTAACACTACCTATATTAGTTATTTGGTAATGATATCCAAATCAGTAAATTACCCTTTCTAAACAAGTACCAAACGGAGAGATTATGTACGAGTAATAACTGCAGTAACATTGAGTTTTGGAAATGTGATGCCTATATTAGGTGCAATACTGCATACGCATTAATTGAATCAGAAGAAGTAGCGAAATTTGCAATCTTGAAACCTATCAAGATTGGTTACATACATTTTGATACAGCTGCATGCTTCTTACCATTTGGTAAAGCTATAGTTGAAGTATGTCTACTTGGTTTAATGAGATATCGAGACCAACTATTTATCACTTTTAAGCTCTGGTACAGCAATACTCACCCAGACTGTGTCATCCTCCCTCTTTAGAACTGTCTTACGTAACATATCCTACTTACATATTATTGTAAGGGCAAATAAGGCTGGTAATGACACTATTTGTAAGGTTTTATAGTGAGTTTTGCTTTTTTAAGTGTATGCTCATCTAAGTAATCACCATATAACAACAACAACAAAAATGTAGGTGCGTTATCTATACATAACACAAGAAAAAATTTCACCGATCACTTTCGCTAACAACTAACAAAAATCCGGGTCGTTACGGCACAGGTCATTCCCTAATTATAAACAAAAAAATGAGAAATTGGGTGAATTGCCCAAATATTTTTAAAACATGGTTCTAATGGACGAGTAAAAATTAGTATGGGTGAAATGGACACCAATAACAAGGATGAATCTGGATTCATCCTGCCTTAAACTTAAAAAATAGCGAGGATGAAACTGGATGCATCCTGATGTAAATTAAAAATAAGAAAATGTATTTGAAAACGGGTAGGATGAAACTGTTTACATCCTGACTATTTTTACATTCTCGTCCATTTAAACAGTATCAAATTTTATATGTCTTTTTCACTCAGGAATTGTCGTTATTGGGTTAATTGACCAATTTTGTGCAAAAAAATATATAATCAAAAGAAGACACTTTATAGAACTTTTTTTCCCATTTTATTTGTAAGCTCACTGAAAATGACAATCATCAGAATCTAACACATACCTATACGATGATTAAGACGACCTTTTGCAGAAAGAGTCTTCTTGAGTATATATATATATATATGTCCACCAGTCGGAAACATCGACAGATATAGTCAAATTAATAATGCAACCGCAATTTGGGTAAGCGATCACGACTGAGACAACTCATATGGTCATCTATACGGTAGGAATGTGATAAACCTTTTATCAATGTCAGAGCCAGAGGGGTGTCAATCAATATTTTCAGTTTTAAAAGTGGTGTGATTACTACAGAGTTGAAAAAATCAATAACCCAAATATTGGTATTTTAAGACTGCCGGCCACACAGAAACATTCACTGGAATTGTCAACATACCGGACAGCATCACAAGTACCAGGAAAGGGCCATAAAACACGCCATCTACTATTTTAGTTGCAGTTAGGATTGGTTTACAACAAAGAAATGGTATGAAAAATGAATTTTGGGAATCGCACTGTTTTTGATTTGTTTTTATCGATAAAGAATTTGGTGATGACGAGTTCTAAACTCAGATCATCGGTATCATCATCTCTCAATGACTTTACCACTGTACTGCAGTGATACATGCTGGATTTGGTACTGTTGTAGTTCTGATTTCATAGTGACAATTCCGAAAGCTCATCCACCTCTCAAATATCTACCGAAGGGATAATGTTAAGTCGCCTTTCAAGAGATCTATGATAAATTCTGTACGGATGAGGTGTTCCACTAGTTAGTATTTGGCGTGTGTATAAGAAGAAAATAAGTCAGAAGTGAAGGAAAATTAGTTGCTACCACTTAGTTGAGAAATCAGCCAAATAGTAAAAGTTTTAAGATAAAAACTTGAAGGTTTCTACAAGGCCATCACAAATCAGAGACATCAACTGAATTTGTCTCTGAGAGGGATCATGGGCAACATCAATCAAATTTTCCCCGTTGAAATGTAGCAAGTGACCCAATTAGACACTTCTTCTACGACTACATTATTAACAACTTTCCAAGCTAAAGACCGGGTAATGGCTAATATTTAGTTCCAACTGGGAATGCTGACAACAAAACTGAACACTCATTACCAATTCTTTAATTTTTTGAAACTTTCATCTTTGAAAAGTTCAATCATCTTCGTGTGGGTTGCAATACTCTAGTCCCTGAAAACGAGTGAAAAGATAAAGAAACCTTGTTAATTTAGGCTGACATTTCTTCAATGTTTGTCAAAGGATACTTCGTCGAAAATTAAAATCGGAATCAGTGATCACAAAGTTTTTGGTTGCCACGGAATGCTGCGTGTGCGTATAAATAGCATTTAGATGTTCAACATTTGTCAGGGAGGAAAAAAAAAAAAAAAACCAAACTCATAAACCATGGCTCTGAAGGTTATTGTAAAGCTTCATTCTTTTGTCTTGTTACTACTCTTGATGCACTTAGCATCTGCAGATATACCAGCCACTGGTTCCGAAATAATAACCAAGCCTGGTTGCCGAAGTCACTGCGGGAATGTTAGCATACCTTACCCGTTTGGTATTGGTCCTGGTTGTTTCATAGACAAAGATTTTGAATTAAGTTGCGACGAGAGTATCGTCAATGACATCAAGCCAGCTTATGGAAGCATTAAGATCTCAAATATATCAATACCAGATGGACATATGACAGCCGAAATCTTCATGGGCAGGGATTGTCCAGATAATAGGTATACAGCATCAGCCACATTAGTAGGAACATTCACATTCTCTAGTGCAAAAAACAAGTTCATTGGTATGGGTTGCAATACCTGGGCGTATCTGGGACTAGATGATAGTGCATCTATTTGCACGGGATGTTTGTCAGTCTGTAATAAAACAAAGGATATCACTAATGGGTCTTGCACTGGTGTCGGTTGTTGCCAGGCTCCGGTCCCGGTCGGACTAAAAACATTATACGTAAAAGTTGGAAAAATGTTTACCAATAACACCAGTGAAAGATTGAGTTTCAATCCATGTAGTTATGGTTTTATAGTTGATGAAAGTTCTTTTAATTTTACCTTACCATATCTCAAGGATTTCAAGAATAATGGAACCGGAACTGTTCCAGTGGTGGTTGACTGGACTGTTGGTAATGAGACATGCATGGAAGCTGCAAGAAACCCGTCGAGCTATGCCTGTGGACAGAACACTGATTGTTCAGTACCTGAAGGCAATAATACTTTAGGTTATCGATGTAATTGTAGATGGGGCTATACAGGGAATCCTTATCTTCAGAGTAGTACATTGGGTGGTTGTCGAGGTAATATTTACTGATTTCTACTGCTAGTACTGATTTGATATCACTATTGCAGTATATATATATAGAACTGAGCCTTCTGTTTTTCTTTGCGGGACAGATGTCGATGAATGTAAGGAGATATGCAAGGGACCCGGAGGTAAATGCGAAAACACAGAAGGGAACTACACCTGTGTTTGCAACAACGGATATAGTTATGAAGTCAGAGATAATATCACATACTGTATTCTCGAGAATAAGAGTAGTCTTCCCGGGAGTACTCAGAATAATAACCTTAACAAGATTGTTGTCGGTAAGCTGTGCTTTTGAATGCAGCATATATTTTTGACAGACTTTTGTCGCAGACGGGGATATCTATTAAGTTCTTCCAACTTTTTATTGCATGCAGGAGCCTGCCTTGGCTTATTTCTTCTACTTGTGAGTCTTGTGACTGGGTTCTGGATATACTGGGGATTTAAGAAAAGAAAGCACATGGAAGCCAAGGAGGAATTCTTCAAGAAAAATGGAGGATTGATTTTAAACAGACTGCTTGATGAACGGGAAGAGGATGTCGAGGCTAGTAGAAATGGCAGAGGAGAAAAGAAGCACCGGTCAGTTGCTACAATATACACTGAGCAGGAGCTAAGCAAGGCGACTAACAACTATCACGAAAGTCAAATTCTCGGACGAGGAGGGTTCGGCACGGTGTATAAAGGAACCTTATCTAATGGGGAAGTGGTTGCTATTAAGAAGACGAAAATAGTGGATATGAACCAAAATGAGCAATTCATAAATGAAATTGCTGTTCTATCACAAATCAATCACAAAAATGTGGTTCAACTTCTGGGTTGTTGTCTAGAGAGCGAAGTTCCTTTGCTAGTTTACGAATATATTTCTAATGGGACGCTTCACCAACATATACACGAACATCGTGAGAATCAAACCGGTTTTGGTATTCTTTCGTGGGAAAATCGTTTAAGGATAGCCTCAGAAGTTGCAGGTTCTCTAGCCTACTTGCACTCTGAAGCTTCTATACCCATAATCCATAGAGATATAAAGTCAGGTAATGTACTTCTAGACGATGATTACAAAGCCAAAGTCGCAGATTTTGGAGGTTCGAGGTTGAATCCTACCGATGAGGCTCAGTTAAGTACAGTAGTTCAAGGTACTTTTGGGTACTTAGATCCAGAATACATGCAATCAAGCCAATTAACAGACAAAAGCGATGTTTACAGCTTCGGCGTTCTTCTTGTGGAATTGCTAACTGGTAAACCTGTATTTTCTCCACAAAGACTTGAAGAGGATAGAAATCTTGCTAGCTATTTCCTTTCTTCAATGAAAACCAACAGATTATTTGCAATTCTTGACGAAAGATTGGTACAAAATGATATTGAACGAGTCAGTAGTGTACATGGGCACCAACAGATCCAACAAATGGCAGAACTAGCACAAAAATGCTTAAGAATGAAGGGAGAAAACAGACCTTCAATGAAAGAAGTAGCAATTGTGCTGCACGGATTGATGATGGTGTCGTCTGATCAATCTTGCGTCTTGGATTATGATGAAGATGTAAAGTATACAACAAGCAAAGAAGAACGCATGCTATTGCTTAAATCTGCTGAATTACTATCTTACACGGATAGCGTATCAACAATTGGTTATAGCAGCAACGGGATATCAGCCGTACAAACTGAGGGACGTTAATGTCTCTTGTTCTCCTATTTTCTGTTTCTGGTATAAATATTCTGTAAACTCAAGAGAAATGCCTGAGTTAAAAACGTCTCAGTAGACTAGTAGTTGATCTGATTGTGAGTTTAATTGAATTGTTTTTTTTTTTTTTTGTATTAAAATTGCTTATTGATTGGGTGATGATACTAGTAACATGAGCTAAAACTCCCTAGCACCAATATTCTTTACCCATAAAAAGTTTTTTTTTTTTACTTAGAACACAAAATACCACCGTACATCACATATAACTTCAAATGTATCGTCTCGACATATTTAAGAAAGTTAAGAGCACGACAATTAGAAGGTATTACGATGACTAGATAGCGATAAGGATTGACGATGAAAAAAAGTACGATAAAGGAGCATTACGATATGAATATGGATCATACCACGATGATTAGTCGGACTCAGTATGGACATCTCGGCGATAAAGATAAAGTTCACATGAAAAGCGTGATTTCTGTGCGATAAGATCATTGACCTAGGATTATGCGATAAGGAGACAACAGAGCAAGGATTTAACCGAGTTTGTTGGGAAATAAATTACTTTATTAGGTGTCATCCAATATGAAAAAGACCAAGATTTTCTATTCTTCTAGAGGGTAATGAGGTTTTTTCTAGTTTAAGTGATAGTGTGGTGAGAAAAGTTGAGAATTAGGGTTTGTATTCTTTGAGAAATATTTCCATCTTTGTGTATAAACCTTATGAGAAAATCATAAAATGGCTTCAATCTTATCATTTTTACTAGTTTATTGGTAAGTTTGAGTGTGGGTAATCATTTGGGTGTAGTCGTGGGATTTCCTACGGCTACATTTTGGCGCTAGAAACAAGGAAGATTATCCTCTCCTGCAAGTTATTATTTAGAACCATGGTTTAATTTTTTAGTTTTAATGAGATTATTTTCCATCATCGTAGCAGATTCTGTTTTACGTCATCGTGTTTTCTTTTTCATCATCTAAGTTCTATTTTCTCCACTTAAGAATTTGGTATTATAAGTTTTTTGTTTCAAGTTTCATCAAGTCTTCAAACTTTATGTTATATTTTTGTTTTAAATCTTTGGATCTAAGAAACTTTTAAAGTTTTATCGAATTTTCAACCTAGATCTGGTTTACATCGTACTGGTGGTAGATGATTATGAAGTTTGAGGAAAGAGTTCATTATTTTGTGTCGAAATTTTCACAGATTTCAGTAGAATTTTCTTTATTTGAGAGTTTTAATCATCAGACATTTTCTTTTCTTGGATCAGTCAAAATCATTATCCATTGAGTCAGTTTAGAAGATATCTTCATGCCAAGTCACAGATCTATACCTTGAATCGTACGATTTAGGGATCGAATGCAGTATCTTGTCAGTACAACATATACTGTAGTCAAGTAACACAGGAAATTAGTCATGGTGAGAGCAACAGCAAGGGCGGAACACTTGATAGCTACACGAAGAAGCAGGGGGGTTGCAGAAAGGAGAGGAATAAGATTGAATGCTGCCGAAACTTCCGCAGCAGGAGAAAGGCGTGGATACAAAATATCGTCTTGTTATATTTAAGAAAGTTAAGAGAACGGCAATTAGAAGGTGTTACGATGACTAGATAGTGATAAGGATTGACGATGAAAGAAGCACGATAAAGGAGGATCACGATTTGAAATATAGATCGTACCACGATGATTAGTCGGACTCGGTACGGACATCTTGGTGATAAAGATAAAGTTCACATGAAAAGCGTGATATCTGTGTGATAAGATCATTTACCTGGGATTATGCGATAAGAAAGCAACAGAGCAAGGATTTGGCCGAGTTTGTTGGGGAAGAAATTACTTTATTAGATGTCATCCAATATAAAAAAGACCTATATAAAGGGGAATAAGGCAATGTATAGGGTAATCAGGTTTTTTCTAGATTAAGTGATATTGTGGTGAGAAAAGTTGTAAGAGAGAATTAGGGTTTGTATTCTTTGAGAATTACCTCCATCTCTGTGTAGAAACCTTACGAGAAAATAATAGAATGGCTCGAATCGTATCCTTTTTACTAGTTTTTGGTAAGTTTGAGTGTGAGTAATCATTTGGGTGTAGTCGTAGGATTTCCTGCGGCTACATCAACAACAACCCAGTTTTACAGAAAACTTCATGTATACAAATATACTTAAAGAGGGTCTGCAGGTCACAAGTTACAACCAACTGTTAATAACAAATTAACATAACCTTAAGGCTGTCTAATCAAAGAGAGAGAACCCCATGATGCTTATTGATTTTCGAATAACTAGAGATTCAGATAAATGGGTATCAATATTAAGCAAAAGAAAAGGAACTTAATTGTTAGGAACACTATAAATCGGTAACTAGAGATTCAGAAAACTTAACTTGTTGATTTCCGGATATATTCTCCCAGATAACAGAGGGGGGAAATTTAAGGCCAGTGAGGGTTGTTGTGAAAGGCGAGCTAGGCATCTGCCCAGGCATACGGGGCGTACAGGGGGCGCCTAGCTAATAAAGCAATGCGCCAAAAGCTTGGGCCATTATCTTTCTTTTTTTATTTTTCTGGTCGCCTTTGGCGCTAGGCTAGGCGAAGGGCTTGGCGCCTCATCTAGCGCCTCACACAACATAGGGCTCGTTGACAGATACCTGCACTAATGACCAGTAAAGCTGGTAAGTTTCATCGATTCAGCTTTTTGTGTTATGTTAGGACATAACAGATGTCATAGTATTCAAGTTAGTATTTTGTGAATATTCCAGAACTTATTATACATAGAATGTCTTGTGTTACAAGAATTCTTAAGTAAGGAAATACTTGTTGTACAGGTCTTTTAGTTTATTTAGAATTCTAAAGAGTCTGTATATATATTGTCTTATAGTCGATGCTTTGTATACATTGAATAACAGAGAATGATTCTTCTAAACTCTTTTCTTCTCTTCTCTTTATCTTTACCTTTACCTTCTATACCTAAACTTGACTTGTTAAGGGTTCAAGCAGTGGTTTGGATTCTACCTGAATGGCTGCACCTCAGACTTAAAAACAAAAAAACAAAGAAGACATTTATAGGACTTAGTCTGTATTGTTTGTAAGTTCGATTGAAACTGATAATGATCAAAATCTAACCAATACACACCCACACGAGGATTCAGACGATCTTATCATGAACAAAGAAAGCTTGAGCAAGTCGTATATCATCTGCCAGTGGACGGAATCATCCAACACAAGTAGTCAACTTGACATTACGCACAACTTCCAACTTGCGTCGATAGGAATGTGATAAATGCCTTACAATTCATATATGGATGTCAGATACAAAGGGGCGTGTGAAACAATATTTGCAGTTTTAAAACTTGTGTGAACATCACACAATTGAGAAATCGGCTAAATATTGATAGTTTATGACTACCAGCCACTTAGAAACACTAACGAAAGTGTCAACTTACCGAGAAACGTCAGTGTACTCAGGAAAGGGACGTAAGTTACGCCATCTACTACTACATCAAAACTTGAGAGATGAAAACTTCAAGGTTTCTATAAGATTAATACTTGTCAGAGATATCAATGGAAAATGTCTTCTGACTGGGATCACATGAACAACATCAATCAAATTTCTCCAACTGAAATGTAGCAAGTGACGTGATAAGACACTCCATCTACTGCTACATAAAAAAACAACTTTTCAAGCTAAAGACCAGGTAATGACTAATATCTGCCTCCGGTTGACATCAAACTGAACACTCAAATAGATCATTCGCTTCTTGAATTTTTCGAAGTTACATCTATGAAAAAGTCATCATCTTCATGTGGGTTGGAATAAACTCTGGAAGCGAGTGCGAAGCTGAATAAGCCTATTTCATTGAAGATGACGTGTAATAACCCTTGTTACTTAAGGCTGACATTTCTTTAAACGAGTGCTCCGTATATATATATATGATCAGTTATCATAATTCATGAAGCAAAAAATTTCATTCAAAAAAATTCATAAAGAGAAAATACTAATAAACCATGGATTTACATCTTCTCCTAAAGTTTCAGTGTTTCATATTGTTACTATGTCTGCATTTAGCATCTGCTGCAGAAATACCAATGATCAATGTTTCTAGAATAATTACCAAGCCTGGCTGCCAAGATATGTGCGGGAACGTTAGCATACCCTACCCGTTTGGTATCGGCGATGGTTGTTTCATAGACTATTGGTTCGAAATAGTATGCAACGACACACTCCCGGGTAACACCAGACCAGTGTATGGTGTCGACTTGGATGTATTAGATATATCGGTAGTCAGTGGCGAGATGACAACCTCACTGGCAGTAGTCACTAATTGTTCAGATCCGAGTATACAAACCAACAATCATTTTAATGGGGCACACTTTAACAAGTTTACCTTCTCTAGTACAAAAAACAAGTTCATAGCTATTGGTTGTGATACCTTGGCATATATAGTAGGGAAGGGTTACAACTCATCGGTTGGTACTGGATGTATGTCATACTGCAATAAATTAGAAGATACCACTGATGGGATTTGCAATGGTGTTGGTTGCTGTGAGGCCTCCATTCCATCTGGCCTTATGAGTTACGAAACGAATCTTAAAAGCATGTATGATCCCCGTAAGAATTTGATTTTTAATCCATGTAGTTATGCGTTTTTAGCTGAAAGAAGTTCATTCAACTTTTCTAAATCATACCTAAAAAATTTCAAAAATCATGGGACATTAACCGTTCCGGTAGTGGTAGACTGGACTATTGGTAACAAGACATGTGAGGCAGCTCAAAGAAACTTTAGGAGCTATGCATGTGGACCTAACACCGATTGTATACCGGCAGCTAGCAGTGATGTTGAAGGTTATCGATGTCGTTGTATAACGGGCTACGAAGGAAATCCTTATCTCAACAGTAGTACTGGTGGTCATTGCCAAGGTAATTTTACTGAAAACTTCTCTCGTGATAATTTAATTAATTCTCAAATTTTAACCGAGATAACCCTTATGATGGTTGCATACCAACTCTTTTACATTTTCTTTGCGGGATAGATATTGATGAATGCCAAAGGAGTCTGCATAACTGTGCTAAGGGACCAGGAAATATTTGCATAAACATAAAAGGGAGCTATAACTGTTCTTGCAGCAATGGATACATTGCTGATGTCAGAAATAATATCACAGATTGCCTCCTGTTCCAGAGTCATCTTCCTGGGACTCCGAGTACTCAGGATAATAACCTTGGCAAGATTGCTGTTGGTAAGTGCCAGCAGTGGCTTTAAATATCATCTATTTAACTGTAATAGCATATTGCAGACAGTGACGCAGCCATGCTTGTACTTCTGAGGACAGTTGTCCTCCCTAGTTTTTGGAAGAAATTTTTGGGTTTTCCAATAATTTGTCCCCCCTGATTTTGTGGAACTAAGAAAAGATTTAGGGATATTACTAGAAGGTCACTAAATTAGGTTTTGATAACATAATAGATAATCCTCCCAAACTCCCTCCGTTCCACTTTAGATGATGTTTTGAGAGTTTTTAAGCAGATTAAGAAATGGAGAGATGTCAAAAAATTCCATCAATGCCCGTCAGAAAGCTCTTCTAACATTAATTGGCATCAGTGCATTTAAAAATAAACCGACAAAATGCTAATGTATTGTTGGTAGTTTTATGGGAAAATATGAAAACCACCAAGTATAATATGGAACAAAAACAATCTTATACACTCATCTAAGTATATTTTATAACTACTAAACTAATTCCTAGTTAAACCGTTTTACCAATTCTTTGGTACTTTTTAAAGCCAAAAATACACTATGAGGCACCACTTAGCCGCCATTAACACTGCTAAAATTTATTGTGCATATTTCTCCCCCTGGCTCTGTCACTGATTGCAGACAGGGGGTCATCTAAAGTTCTCATAACTTTGCATTGCATGCAGGGGCGGGCGTTAGCTTATTTCTTCTACTTGCAAGTCTTGTGACGGGATTCTGGATATACTGGGGATATAGGAAAAGAAAGCACATGGAAGTCAGAGAGAAATTCTTCAAGAAAAATGGTGGTTTAATTCTAAACAGACTCCTTGACGACCGAGAAGAGGATATCGAGGCTAGTAGAAATTTCAAAGGAGAGAAGAAGCACCGATCAGTTGCTACAATATACACCGAGAAGGAGCTAAGCAAGGCGACTAACAACTATCACGAAAGTCAAATTCTTGGACGAGGAGGGTTTGGCACGGTGTATAAAGGAACCTTATCTGATGGCAAAGTGGTCGCTATTAAGAAGACAAAAATAGTCGATATGAATCAAAATGAGCAGTTCGTAAATGAAATTGCTGTTCTATCACAAATCAATCACAAAAATGTGGTTCAGCTCTTGGGTTGTTGTCTAGAGAGTGAAGTTCCCTTACTTGTTTATGAATACATTTCTAACGGGACGCTTCACCAACATATACACGAACATCGTGAGAACAAAACAGGTTCTGCTACTCTTTCATGGGAAAATCGTTTAAGGATAGCTTCAGAAGTTGCAGGATCATTGGCCTACTTGCACTCTGAAGCTTCCATACCTATAATCCACAGAGATGTCAAGTCAGGTAATGTACTTCTAGATGATGATTACAAAGCAAAAGTTGCAGATTTTGGTGGTTCGAGATTGAATCCTACCGATCAGGCTCAGTTAAGTACGGTAGTTCAAGGCACTTTTGGTTACTTAGATCCAGAATACATGCAATCAAACCAACTAACAGACAAAAGCGACGTTTACAGCTTCGGTGTTCTTCTTGTGGAATTGCTGACAGGTAAAGCTGTATTTTCTCCAGACAGACCTGAAGAGGATAGAAACCTGGCTAGTTATTTCCTTTCTTCTATGAAAACCAACAGACTGTTTGTGATTCTTGACAATAGATTGGTACGAAATGATAATGAACAAATTACTAGTGTGCATGTGCACCAACAGATCCAAGAAATAGCTGAACTAGCACAAAAATGCTTAAGAATGAAGGGAGAAAACAGACCTTCAATGAAAGAAGTAGCAATAATGCTCCACGGGTTGATGAGAGTATCGGCTGACCATCCTTGGGTCATGGACAATGACGAGGATATAACATATTCACCAAGTACAGAAGAACGCAGGTTCCTGTCAGAATCAGCCGGATTACTATCGTACACAGATAGCATACCAGCAATTGGTGATAGCAACAAAGGGATATCAACCTTACAAACCGAGGGACGTTAGTGTATACATACATCTTGTAAACAATAAACTATCACAGCAATTGGTGATAGCAACAAACGTAATTCACGTATTTTTGAAGAAAATCATTCATTCAAAACAGATGGAAACCTTGCCATTGAGGAAAAAAGTTTGGTTCTTGCTTGGGCTGCTGCATTTGGAAAAAAATTGACTCCAAATTCTTCAACCTCTAATTTCAATTGGGGTGTAATTTTTGTCTAATTTTTGTTCGTTGTGTTTTCTTTTTTTGTTTTCTTTTTTTGCTTCCCTTCTGTAATCTACCTCTGGTAGTACATGTATATTCTTAACTCTAATAAATTTCTCTTTCAATCAAAAAAAAGATAAATTGAATTGTTTGTTGATTGCATTAGATATAGTAGAACCTCCATATAAGAATATCCTAGGGACTATAGTAAAATATTCTTATATGGAGGTTATTCTTATACGGAGGTCCACCATGAAAACATCGAATTTTTTTTTTTATATATGTACCTAAAAATACATACACATGCACGCATATGAAACATCATAATGTAACTGGGTAATATAAATACTAAATAAGTTTTTGGGGTAATTTGCGTTACACCCCTTGCAAGATCGGTAATTTTAGTTACCTCCCCTACAGAAATAAAATTCGCAAAACCTCCTCTCGTTAAGAATTTCGTCCAATGGTCAGTTAGCTGAGTCACCAGTTGTATACAGGTGGACAAAACCAAACACATGGTACTTAGCTACCAAAAATACCCTTATCTTCAACACGACATATATTCTTAATTTCACTTGCAGCAACAGCGGCAGCGAATGATGTTAACCTTTGAATAAAAGACACATATACGAGATTATTAGAGTTCAATCCAATATCAGTAACACCAAGATACAAACAGATAATAAGAGAAGGAGACCACCAGCGTCATTAAACCTATAAAACAGTACACAACAGATTCTAAAGTGAATGGTGCTGGTGACAAGCAAGCTTCAATTCTTTCCAAAAAAAGAAGCACGAATAATTTATTTTTCAAGAATGTTAACAGCAAGCTTCTGATATATTGGAGCACGGGTAATTTTCCGATCAACTCATATGGGTGATTGAAATACATGA
The DNA here is from genome assembly GCA_023531105.1 of Papaver atlanticum. Classification (NCBI taxonomy): domain Eukaryota; kingdom Viridiplantae; phylum Streptophyta; class Magnoliopsida; order Ranunculales; family Papaveraceae; genus Papaver; species Papaver atlanticum. Next base: position 437,196 of record JAJJMB010006973.1, on the reverse strand, counting down.
ATCAATCGCAAACGAAACATTGAAGAACATGCCCAATTCTCTGTAGATTTCGAGTTGGTGCAACAACAAAGTATAAATTGTTTCTGTAAAATTCAAGTTGGACACAAACCTAACTTCGATTAGGCAGTGAAAAACGGATCTTCCTATTTTGTTTCATAAAAGAATCTTTGAAGTTAGGGTTTCATCAAATTTGGGACTACAAATTAATTAAGCCCTTCGGCTGATTCTTCTTCTTCTTCCAAACCCGGCATCCAAAACAAAAATTACTTAAACCCATGATTTTAATATCAAAAATCAGCTAACAATTTCTTATCAATTTTGAAATTAGGGTAGGTGGAATGAGATTTAGAGTTTGTTTTGCTATGTGTGTGAGAAGAGTAAATGATGGAGAATTAAAGAGGAGTTGGTTTGGTTTATCAGATTTGAAAACGCAATGGGTACCAAAATACACCACCAACTTTTTCTTAGGCAACCTGTATGGACAAACTTAAATATAATTCCGAGAGTTCAACTTAATGAATCTCAATCAAGGAATAATATTTAGAGTTATATCTCTTTCTCTCACAATCAATGTTAATGCATTGCTCGGTTGAACCCACCAGGCGCTGGTACGTCAAGTTTGGTTGTCATATTTTAGTAACAAAACTCATCAAAGAGTCGCTTGATTATTTACTAGAGACAACTTCGTTTAGGTTAGACTAGAAAGTTAGGAATGTTGAGACATACAAGTATTACTCTGAAGACCTGAATAATGTGAATAAGTAACGACAACAACGAGGACATCATCCTTCCACCTGAGGTTAGTGATATACTGAATTGAACTGCTTCCATTCTGTATCTTTCAAGTCGTTTTATATTGAACATATAACATGCAAAGTCATATGAAACTCTAGTAGTAGACTTGGCCATTATAGTATGATCAAAGTATTTTGATATAATATTACGAAGTATAATGCTTATATTTTGAACTTCGTGATTATGACATCGACATAATATTTTTATTTAGTTACTTGATTATGTATATGATATAGGTTTGATTTCATCATAGAAAACTATGTACTAGTATATTAGTTTAAGGAAGTAGATGTATGAACTTGATTCATAATATCGCAAAGGGAAATCATGATTGGTCCGTTTTTTATTGAATATATTTTGACACCAATACTATATGACTTGGTAGAACCTTTCTTGACTTTTGTTAGTATTTATGGTATTACCGGTCATATCATATATTGTGTAGCATGTGTAATTGGTCACAACTTACTTTTAGGAGCAAGATGTAATCGGTCACAAGATGGGATGTTAGTTGTAATCGGTCACAACCTACTTTTTGGAGCAAGATGTAACCGATCACAAGCTAGCATTGGAATTAAGGTGTAACCGATCATAGGACACTCTAGGGAAGCATTGTGTAACCGGTCACATCCTTGTGTTGGGTACATGGTATAACCAGTCACATCCTTGATTGTGATCCTTGGTATAACTGGTCCCATGAAGCAAAACCGAATTTTCCATATTCACATATTACTTCACGGTTTGTGTGAACTTGGAATTAGGGTTTTCTTAGAATCTTCCGGATGTCGACATATTTGAACATATGTGTATCTCTTATCTTTAATTTTCCAAAGATATTCCTTAATACTCAAGGTGATCCTGAACCGAAATAATTAAAGAATATTTCTTTGATTTTATCAGCTTTAATTACCAGCAATTAATACATAACTCTAGAGAATAAAAATTAGTAATGTGCATTTACTAATTGGAGATCTTCTATTGAGAGATTTAGGAAATATTGGACAAGCATTTATTTGAATTAGGAAAACCGAATGTTGGCATTCATTGCATATCTTGAGAATATTTTCGGTTTTGGAATTTCCTTGATGTCCAAAGAACCTTGGTCTATAAATAGTTGAGTTTGCCTTTCTTGCAAACTATCCTAAGAGCCAGGCAAACTTCATTCGTGTTGTTTCTTGTTGAGCCGTCTATTCGGAGAGGAAAGTACCCTAATTAGGCAAAATATCTTACGAACTCTCGTTAAAGACTTCTGTGGAATCAAGAAGTTCTACGAGTACCGTTGGTGGGGAACTAGATAATTGCATTGTTATTTGAGTTGCAATATTGTTTTGATTGACTAACGGTTGTTGTAACTTTGATTGGACCTAGTTTGTTTATTCTTGAGAGCCTTCTCTTCTGATATAAGGTTCACTCAAACTAGATCAAAGTATCAACGGGATCTTTAGAATTGTTGTTAGATCTAAAGACATCTGGATAGATTGATCTAACCAGACAAAGAAGTTTATTAGATTAAACAGAAGAGCCTTTGTCAACAACTCATCCTATATCTTCTCGCAAGATTGATTAGAGTGATTACCAAACAGATTTTTCCTTTGTTGTTTGGAATACGATCCAAAGGACTTGAAATTCACGTGCGTGACTCTAGAAGTCGAAGGCAAAGGGATACTGATGAAACTAAGTAGCTAGGGGTAGTCTACTTGGTCTCAACTATACGAAGTTGGTTTAAATTTTGTATAGCAGCTTAATTATGAGAGTATTCAAAACTGGACTAGGTCCTGGGGTTTTTCTGCATTTGCGGTTTCCTCATTAAAATAATTCTTGTTGTGTCGTTTACTTTTCTATTCCGTAATTGTAATTATTTTTATTATAATTAAAAGTAAATTACACTTGTACGTTAACTCCGCTTTACTTGATAGTGACCCTATAGAGTTTGGTGATTTCCGAACCTATTATCAAGTAACACACTTTGTTGTTGTATTGTCTCGATCTTGTATCCATAGTCAATCACACAAGTAATCTTGTTGTTGTATTGTCTGGATCTCGTATCCATAGATGATCACACGAAGTGTGAACCGAATTGTTGTATTATCTCAACTCTCTCCATAGACGATCGCATTCGTTAGAGGACTTATAGGTTGGAAAAAAAAGATTGTGGTGTATTTGGGTACCCTCCTCTTTTCAATTGGTATCAGAACGGGCAAACACGAAATGATCTAACAATCTATGTTTAGTACGATCCATCCTATAAGACATGAGTCAAAGTAGAGTTATGCGAGAGCGAAAACTAAAGAAAGATTCAGTTAACGTATCGCAAGAGGTGTGACGGACCGGGAAATTACGCTTGGTGCGCGCATGCCATAACTCCCATGATGCGCCATGATGATGCTACCATCCGGGCCTTAAAGCTAGGAAAATGCACGACCATTTTCCCTTGCAAGCATGCTCGGGGAACATGATGCAGCTAACGTAGCTTCCACACCGTTCAAACTTACCACAGAACAAGGGTATAACGCCTTGAAGGCTGTGGCGATGCACGTTACAAGCATCACTAGCTTTCGAGTCTTGTTTAGGCATAAGGAATGCTTGGAATTTCACATAGGCCATTTCCCAATGCACCATTAATACATGCCTAAGTCGAACGCCTTGATAGGAAGTATGAGCATCCAAGGAATGGAATGAAACTTGCCTCATCCAGTTTAGCCACAATCATCTCTCAAATAGATGATATGTGCGACAAAGTGCTGGACCGGCAATGCTGCAACTCATTGAGGCTGTCTACGTACCCTTCCCTACTCTAAAGGGATCAAGGACAGACCGTAGTTCATCCTCGAAGGGACAAGCAACTAAAACGAACTCGATTGCAAGACCGTGGCCTAGCAATAATGGTAATGGCCTAGTCCGTATAGGTAGTTCCGTCAAAACGCACAAAGGTTGCGCATTATCGGGTCCACATCATGGTATGGTGGTGCCCATGCTTAATATGCTCCATTATCAAGTCTACGCAGTTGTAAATGAGGCTTACGCATCATTTATACTCTTTCGGCTAAGCTATGAAGCTTACTTGGTGCATAGTCCGCATATGGACCTTCAACCAACTACCCCTCCCTATATATGTTAACTTGCAATTTCTACAACTATGGAAAGGGGAGAGGATTGACATGCCTGCTTCACTATTTATGGCCGTTGCCATGTATTTCTGAATAACCTGCAATAATTGTCGAGTTCTGTTCTATTATGCATATTGATTGCGCGCCACTTACTCTGACATATTACACAATGATTGTGCAATATTCACTCGGCTAGCCCTCTCTGGCCTGATGCACAATGATTATGCAATATTGGCCTTGGGACAATCGTCCTAATAATGCGTAATGATTACGCTACAAAACCATCTACCCAACTGTCCTAATGCATCATTTGATGCGAGATTTGCCCTTATCCAAATGCCAAACATAATGCGCCATTTTGGCATGATATTGGCCTTAAGCAAATCTACCGTTTACCAAGCAATGGAAGCTTTGAATGAAGATGCATATCACGCCATGGCGCATCTTTTAGCATGCGCCATACTAAAAACACGGGGTGTTACAAGAGGTTATTGAACCACTCTCAGAATCTGTTTGTGAGCAATTTCTTACTTACAAAAATAGGCTAAATATCTCTAACGAGCTATTAGTGAAAGCTCATGATGAGTTGAAAGCAATAACTACTGAATGTAAAAGGCTTCGTCAATATCAAGAAAATTTGAGAGAAGTTGCTTCTCAACAAATACAGGGTCTTGAAGACAACGCAAGTGCTAGTCTCTCTCAAACAGAATTGTTAGAGAAAGAGCGTGATGCTGCTCTTGAAAAATTTCACTTGTTGGAAGAGAAACTTGCTGAATCTAATGCAAGGATTAACTCTCAACAAAAGAGATTTGAAGAGAAAGAAGGTGAATATCCCTCACAAGAAAAACACCTTAAGGATGAGCTAGCTGGTGCTCTTAATAAAATCAAGACGTTGGAAGAAGAAAATTTGGAACTGAAAAAATCCAATGAAAGCTCAAACAAGTTAACCTCAATATTAGAAGCAAGTAGAATTCATCGTGATAAACGAGGATTGGGCTATAAGGGAATAGATACTTCAAATATTAGCAAAGAGGTAAAATTTGTCAAAGCCACAAATTCTTCTCAACCAGAGGCTTCCACTGATGTCAAAGATGCTCCAATTTTTTGTAAAGAAAAAAATCCTGTCAAGCCTAAGAATTGTGTTCAACTAGCAGCGATCAAAGAAAGCACTTCTGCTAATGTAAAGAAAGAAGCAACTTTAAATAAAGAAAAGAAGGAGAAGAAGAAGTAAACTCGTCGAGCTCCAATGCAAAAGGATCCACAAAAAGGTAACATTAAAACTCATACTCCTTATGTTACTAAGCATTATTATTTTTGTGGTAATAAAGGACACTTACAATGGGGATGCAAAGTTCGTAACATGCAAGATGAACTTTCTTTTGTATCAAACGAATTGGCTGAGTTTTCTCCCCAAAGAACTCATATCGTTATTTTCCTAAGTTTAGGCAAAAGAATTATTATAACGATAGTTCAAATTTTGCTTATCGCTCGACAAGGTCATCTCATAAAAGATCCAATTATAGAAAGAGAGATGACTTTATAAATTCGAAGACAAGATCAGATGTTCCAAATTGGAGAAAGGATGTTTCGCAAAATATCCAAAATGGCAATGGTCCTAATGGTATGAAAGAGAAAGCTACCCTTGCGAAACCCTTCTCTAAATGGGTCCCGAAGTACTCCATAGACAAAGAAGGACCAAAAGTTAGTCATAATAATGACATTCAATTAAAAAATGTTGAGAGACTTCTAGAAATACTAAAGAAAGACATTATGTTGTCTAAAATCTCTTGTAATAGTGAAGTTATGATAATGACACTCTTCACCACAAGTCAAAGAATAAAAACAAGATATGGAACAAGAAAAGGCAAACCAAGCAAGAGGTAAAGAATGATGATTCTGTCTTAGTCACTCGTGACATAGAAGACAAGGCTCAATTCAACACAACCTAGTTGTGTCAGGCTCACCTTTGATCTCAATCTTATGAAAGGTGAGGAAGCACATGAAACTGAGCACATGACCTCTCGGTTATTATATGACTATTTAACATCTTCAGGGATATTTTTATCTTCTTTACTCATACCTTCTCTATCCATAATTGAGCATTTGATAGAAACGGTTATCATGAGTTTATGGTGTTGATACCTACAGGTCATATATGTCTATCTCTTGTTTATACGGTTAAAACGAGCCCAAAATCACTAAATTCGGACATTGTATGCAAAAGTTATGCCTAAAACAGTTTTTTGTATGAATTCAAGGTGTAACCGGTCACAACCTAGTCCATACGAAAGGAGTGTAAAACTGTTTTGCCCATAACTTCTTCGTCCGAACTTTGAATGACCTCATTCTTTTTGCATTGTTTTCGTAAGTTAATTTTCTAAAATATTGAGGTAATTGCAATACTTGATTTTCTGTTGAATATTTATGATGTATTGCAATTGAGTTTATGGGATAAACCTTAGTGTTTCAGTTCCATATATTGGCTCACTTCCTTATGGTTAGTGACTTTTGAGTATAGCATATCTTTGGATCATATCTTCGTGATTTCTATATCAAAATCTTAAGAAAGTTGTGAAGGTGTAGCTCATATGTAAGTCACATATACTAATGTTTGTTTATGTTCTATAAACTAAATATTTAGTATACATATGAGTACTCTAGATATATGAGATAAATGTTGGTTTTTATTAAACTTAATATTCAATCTCATATAGGGTATCCCTTATGGTTTGTGTGGCTTTTTGATTTAGCGGGATTAATTTCTAGCCCATGTTGGTAGGCTTTATCAAAGGATCATAAGGTGTTATGATTGAAACTCATATGTGAAAAGTCACAATATGTTGATTACGATTCATGTATACATAAGTGGCGTTTAGCAAAACATGTGAGTTTTGGGGTTTTAAACTTTTTCTATTGGCACGCATTAGTTAAAAACCGATTCAACCTTTCTCTGGTAAAGGTTGCTTTTGTTGTTGTTGTTTTGTTCTTGCGAGAGAATGATAACTAAATGGGGGAGAGTTGTTATTTGAACTTGCGCTTAATGATATATCTTTCTGGGGAGAAGAGGCTGCGGTAATTGAGGTAACAATTTGTTTCTTTGTTAGTTAATCGTTTTCCTGTTTAAGAAAAGCTTATTTATATTGCATATATTTTGCTTTTGCGTAACAAAATTTCGGTACAATTGATATGTTCCATTATTGTGTATGGATTTCTTTATATGATTCAATTGTTCCGGTTAAGAAAAATTGTGTCAATTATTGACTTTTAATTTGGTATCTACTTTATTGTTTGGTATCAAGTGTTTTTGCTTAATTGAAATTCGGTACAATTGCCGTGTTGTAATGTTTATATTTATTCAATTGTTTCCAGTTAAGAAAAACTGTAACAATTTATTTGTCTTATTGTTGGTATCTTCTTTATTATTCGGTATCAAGTGTTTTTGCTTAACGAAATTTGGTGCAATTGTGGTGCTCTAATGTATATATTTGTTCAATTCATTCCGGTTAAGAAAATAATTGTGCAAGTCAATTTATTTTGGTTTGTATCTATTGTTTATGGCTTAACAAAAATACGGGATCTTTTGTTTAGTCAAATTGATTCCGGATAAGAGAAACTAAGTTAATTTTGATCTTAGTTAGACTTATCAATTGGAGGATTCGGTTATTCAAGTTTAATCGAATGCCTTGACAAGAAAAACTAGTTAACTAACCTAGTGTTTGTCTTGTCTAAAGGGAAAGGGATAAGTTATTGTCTGAACAATGAGATCCTGATGAGAAAAATAAAGTAAATTCTGATCTTTATTTTGGTCTTATTAAAACAAGTGATTGTGCATACGCAGTCAATCCAACAAGGGAACTGAGTATCTTAGTCGAATTGTTGGATTAAAGGGAAAATTTCTTCGGGCAATTGTTTCCTTGATAACATATTGAAACTAAATTACTTTTGTAGTTTCAGTTTTAATATTGGTTATCTTAAATGGTATGTGAAACCTTCGTGCTTAACTCTTATAGGTTGTTTACAAGTCTTTTAGATTTGTAAGATCCTTTCGGTTTGTCCTTTATTTGCTCGCACCTTTTTCATTTTGTGACAAAAAGGGGGAGAAAAATATGGAGCAAACAAGTGATTTGTAATTACTAGGAAAGGACAATTTTTCTTAAACGTTACATCTGACGAAATAGTAAAGCATTGACTAAGGGGGAGAAACATATCATATTGCAGTGTAGTACTTCATACTACAAAAGGGTAATAACAAAGATGTACAGATTGAATATCTACCTAGCTTACCTTTAGGGGGAGTAAAAGACTTTGTTATTCAAATGTCAACAGCGGCATTTATTTTATTGAATACATGCAGGTTATTGTGTTGTTGAACTTGGAATCAAGCGTATGTAAAATGAATTTGTTTATCTCCGTATATATTAGAGTTTTGTCCTTAAAATTGACAAAAGGGGATATTGTTAGAGCATTGCTCGGTTGAACCCACCAGGCGTTGGTATGTCAAGTTTGGTTATCATATTATAGTAACAAAACTCATCAATAAGTCGCTTGATTATTTACTAGATCCAACTTCGTTTAGGTTAGACTAGAAAGTTAGGAATGTTGAGACATACAAGTATTACTCTGAAGACCTGAAGAATGTAAAGAAGTAACGACAACAACGAGGACGTCATCCTTCCACTTGAGGTTAGTGATACTGACTTGAACTGTTTCCATTCCGTATCTTTCAAGTCGTTTTATATTGAAATATAACATGAGAAGTCATATGAAACTCTAGTTGTAGACTTGGTCTTTATAGTATGATCAAAGTATATTGGAATAGTATTACGAAGTATAACGCTTATCTTTTGAATTTCGTAATTATGACACCGACATAATCTTTGTATTTAGTTACTTGATTATGTATATGATATAGGTTTAATTTCATCCAAGAAAACTATGTACTAGTATATTAGTTTAAGTAAGTAGATGTATGAACTTGATACATAATATCGAAAAGGGAAATCATGATTGGTCCGGTTCTTATTGAATATCTTTTGAGACCAATAATATATGACTTGGTAGAACCTATCTTGACTTTTGTTAGGAGTGATGGTATAACCAGTCATATCCTATATTATGTAGCATGTCTAATCGGTCACAACTTACTTTTAGGAGAAAGATGTAATCGGTCACAAGTTGCAATGGGATGTTAGTTGTAATTGGTCACAACCTACTTTTTTGAGCAAGGTGTAACGGTCACAAGCTAGCATGGAAAATAAGGTGTAACCAATCACAAGCAACTCTAGGGAAGCATTGTGTAACCGGTCACATTCTTGTGTTGGGTACATGGTATAACTGGTCACATTCTTGATTGTGATCCTTGGTATAACCGGTCCCATGAAGCAAAACCGAAGTTTCCATATTCACATATTATTTCATGGTTTGTGTGAACTTGGAACTAGGGGTTTGCTTAGAATCTTCCGGATGTCGACATATTTTGACAGGTGCATATATCTTATCTTTAATTGTCCAAAGATATTCCTTAATGCTAAAGGTGATCCTGAACCGAAATATTATTAAAGAATATTTCTTTGATTTTATATGCTTTAATTACCAGCAATTAATGCATAGCTCTAAAGAATAAAAATTAGTAATGTACATTTACTAATTGGAGATTTTCTATTGAGATATTTCGGAAATATTGGATAAACATTTATTGGAATCAGGAAAACCAAATGTTGGCATTCATTGCATATCTTGAGAAAATTTTCTATTTTGGAATTTCCTTGATGTCCAAATAACCTTGGTCTATAAATAGTTGACTTTGCATTTCTTGCAAACTATCCTAAGAGCCAGGAAAACTTCACTCATGTTATTTCTGGTGGAGCCGTCTATTCGGAGACGAAAGTACCCTAATTAGGCGAAATCTCTCACGACTGCTCGTTTAAAGACTTCTGTGGGATCAAGAAACTCTAAGAGTACCGTCGGTGGGAAATAAGATAATTGCGTTGTTATTTTAGTTTCAGTATTGATTTGATTGACTAACGGTTGTGGTAAATTTGATTGCACCTATTTTTTTTATTCTTGGGAGTCTTCTCTTTTGATATAAGATTCACTCAAACTAGATCAAAGTATCAATGGGATATTCAGAACTGTTGTTAGTTCTAAAGATATCTTGTGATAATCTAATGTTAACAGACTCTGTTCTGTGCGTGACTGAAACAAAAAGGTTGTCGTGTATTTGGGTACCCTCGTCTTTTCAACTGGTATCAGAGCAAGAAAACACAAAAAGATCTAATAATCTGTGTTTGGTGCGATCCAACCTATAATACATGAGTAAAAGTATAGTTAAGCGAGAGCAAAAACTAAAGAAAGACTCAGTTAACGTATTGCAAGAGGTTATTTAACCACTCTCAGAATCTGTCTGTGAGCAATTGCTTACTTACAAAAATAGGCTAAATATCTCTAATGAGCTATTAGTGAAAGCTCGGGATAAGTTGAAAGCAGTAACCACTGAATGTAAAAGATTTCGTCAAGATCAAGAAAAATTTAGGGAAGTTGATTCTCAACAAATAAATGGTCTTGAAGACAAAGAAAGTGCTAGTCTTTCTCAAAAAGAATTGTTTGAGAAAGAGCATGATGCTTCTCTTGAAAAAGTTCACTTGTTGGAAGAGAAATGTAGTTGCATCTTTTCTGATGACTACACCCAAGTAAATCTAACGACTAGGAAGCTACTAATATACAAGATTCAAAGATAAACAAGAAGTAAAGAACATGAAATTAAAGATAAACACAAGCATATAACGTGGTTTAGCCTTGTAGACCTACATCCACGGGAAAGAAACTATCTCTTTATTGATTAAGGTCTTACCCTTGAATGAATTACAAATATCACTTAGACTTTTCACTCTTTCCTTATCTAAATCTCTCTCTAGAATTCTCTGTAGAAAGACCATCTAAGATTACATAACATTCCCTTTCCTTCTACATGAAATGGTACTTATAGACATACAGGACTTATGAAGGTGTGACCCGATATCGTTGAGCTGGTGACGCATTCGTACATCTTTTCATTATTAGGACGATCCATTACAGTTCTCCTTCGTGGTGTCTTTCTTGACTCCTCTCCCGAGTTGTCTCGCCTTGTCCACCATCGTACTGCTCCTCCTTGAAGGGCATCGTACTGCACCTTCTTTGGGTATATTGTAGATTGTCCTTCATCCGAGTTTCCGATATGATGTGCTTTCATCCACAGCTGTATCGCATCCCTTCTGAACCTTCATTAAATGCACTGTTTCCCTTTTATACTTGACCGTCTGAATGATTTGACTACTCCATACACGCGTATCCCATGCGGTTGTGTAGAAGATACCTCAATTTAGATGTAATCACCTTTTTAACATATGATTTAGTACATCCTATCTGTTATCTTATCATGAGATCATCCCTTGAGATGTCAACACATGGAGATTGGGTATTTTACCCTCACTATTTTCTCCTTTTCTTCTCATCTCGCCGAGGGCCTGATGGGAATAAAACTTGTAATCGTCCCACCTTTTTCGCCACGTCCCAAGATTTTTGCCACGTCTTTGCTTTTAATGCACTTTTTACCTGTTGGACTGGGGGCGTCGGTTGATTGTCCAAAGTTTCCATATAAGATCTTCTTGGGATGGGATAATGTTTTTATTTTCCTTTTGCAGAGATTTCAGAACTTTTTTGTTGTCTTTCTTCTCTGTCTTTTCCTGTTCTTCTTTAACTTCTAGGATCTTATTAAAGTCTCCAATATGTCTGGTAGAAATTTTCCATCTCGAAGACGGTAATAGTTATTTCTATCTTCTCTCCTTTTTTAAGGTTGTTTGGTATATTAATGGCGTTGCCATTATTTCTGTTCCATCAGTTCATCATTATCACTTTGTAACTTTTTTCTTTAGTAGTTTTGCCACCATCATCTCTGGATAGCCTTTTTTTCTCCGTTTACAATTATTATCAGTTCATGTTTATGATATCTCTTTCCTTTTGTGAGTGTTTGGTTTTCACAGTGCTGATAAAAGACCAGTTACAACTTCTTCTGGTACCAATCGTCCTTCCGGGATGTCTAATGCAGCCTATTTGGAGAATCTGAAGGTTAAGTATCGTCTCCAAAAGTTCCAAGTTTCTTTTTCCAGTCCGGAGGGTTCGGCCGGAATTTTGAACAGAGACATCGCCGAGCAGCCATGCAGTCCGAATGAGATCATCGTGACTGAGGGTCAGCTAGAGGATGAACTTCGCCTTCCCCTGTATTGTCCCTTTGACTCGTTTTAGTACGAGGTGCTTTGCCATCTTAATCCTCAGCGAGGCATATTTCAGCCCAATGGTAATTTCTATCGGATCGTTCGAGAATATGCTCGCCGAAGCCAGGGTAAGGTTACCACTCATGAGAAGAATGAATCCATTCCTGCTCAGAAATATCTCTATACTATCGAGAACTTTGTGGATAACTAGTGGTGTCAGCAGCTTGAGAAGTTTGATAGTTTTCGCGGGGGAATCTCACAATCTCGTCATGCTTTAAGGATTCCTCTGCTCTCGTCCGATTTGGATCCTCCCTATGCCAGTAATTATACTCTCTGCAAGACGAACGATCCGAAGTGGTTTTTAGTTCCTCTTCGGGTCGTGGGTCCCTACATTTATGGCTGGGACGATATGGGTGGTATTCTTTCTGGGCTTCCCGATATGCATAGTCATGGGAACTTAAGTGATTTTCTCCTTATGGTCGTAAACGTCGTGTGAGGACTATTCGAGCTACTGAGGATGCTAAGGTAGAAAATACTGTCTTTGTTGTTTTAACGTATATATACCTTGCCCCTATTTTATAGCTTAGCATCGAATTTTGTTTGTTTGCAGCGAGGGAGGTCTGATGATGGTTCTGGTCCATCAAATGCTCCTGGGGATGTTCTCGAACATGCTTTGGATATTGATATGTCTGTTATGTTTAGTGATAATGATATGATTGATCTTGATGAAGGGTTTTTTGAGGATATGGATAATGCGTTGTTGCATCAGTCTTTCCCCTCTCAACCCGATGGCACTGGTCCCATGTCAAACGAGGGGATGCCCCAGGCGAGTAATATCGCTGATAATGGTGATCCGTCCGATGGAGGTGCTCGAGTTGTTAGTGTTGGTTGTTAGGATGTGAGTGTTGTGGTTACTGTAGGAAGTGGAGTGCCTAGTTCTTTGCTGGTGGTTTTCTAAATTCTGTTGTTGTTCCTTCTGTGCCGTCGTTCACTATTTTTGGTGATAGCGCCAACGCTGCTGCCATGTTATGCTCCAAGGAGTATTCCAAGTTGAGCGAGGAAGAATAGGCTCGAGTCTTAACTACTCTGGATAAGGATTCTCAGCATAGGCATGTGATCTCGGTATGTTATCTCGTCTTAATTGTTTTACATCGTGTTTGTAATTATCCCAGTCTTACTGGTGTTGTTGTCTGATGTACTAAAAAAACAACTTAAGGATCGGCATGCTGGCCGAGACTTGGTTTTCTATGAGGCGAGCCATGGATGTGGAGAATGAAGTCCAATAGTTGCGGCTCGCGCTAGAGACCATTAAACAAGAAACTTTGTTACTACACCGGGATAAGAAATAATTGGAAGGTATATATCCTTTTGTTTGTGTATTTTTCTGGTAGGATGTTAGGATCTATAATTCTGAACTAGTCCCTCTATTGGTAGTTACCGTGTGTCGTTTGGGGGAGAGGATAGACATTAACGGTCATAATCATGCTAGAGAACTTTGCAATTTGAAGATCGATGTAAGCTCTCGTCAATGTAAGATTGACTCTTTGAAGAATGAGATTGTACAGCTCAAAACAGACGTGGATGTTCACCGTGAACGCATTATAGAACTTCATGGGAGGGTAGAAGAAATTAACTAAGTAGTTGTTAGTCGCTCGGATGAGATCAAGCTGCTGTGATCTCAGAAGGACAAGCTCATTGAATGGCAGTCCGACCATCTTCCCCGGCTATCACAGGAAGAGGATGACAGAGAAGAACTCCTACGTCTGAGCATATGTGAATCTTGAGAAGGAGCGTGATAGACATTTGTTTTCGAGCCCTTCTGGCAATGGTTCCATTACTTCGACTGAGGAACATATCATTGCTTTAAATAATGAAAAGGCCCACTTTAAACAGACCCTAGCTTCTGTCTTGACTGAACATGAAGGTTGCTGTTAGAAACTCTTGATTTTTATAATTTTGATTCCTTGGAATATTTTGACATATTAACTTTGTTGTTCTATCTCGCAGGGGCTCGTAAGCGCAATGCATAGTTGGAAAAGCAATTGAATGATGTCGCTGGAGAAAAGAAAAGTTTGGACGATGAACTCAATGGTATGGAGGCTCGCTTCGAGATGGAATTGGAGGATGAGCGTGGTGAATAGAGGAAGAAGATGAGTGATCTTCATGCCGAATATGCGGTGAAGATGAATAATGCTTGTAAGGATGTTCTTCTTCGTGAACGTCAAAGGGTTGTTGCTCAAGGCACGCCGAATACTAGCATTCCTACTGAGTCTACCGAGCCTAACACTTAATATTCTGTTCCTGATGGTGGTCCATTAGAGGAAGACAAGCAGCAGAAGCCGAATAAGCTTGAGTTTGTCTGAACCCTTCTTAGGTAGTTGTTTTCATGTCTCTTGATCGTTGATGTAGGTTTGTAAGTCCTCGTGTTATTTCCGAGGAAGTGTTTAAAGTTGGGTTGTGTAGTAAGTCCTCGTGCTCCTTGCGAGGCGATGTTTAATGGTGGGTCTTCTGATAAGTCATCGTGCTTCATGCGACGTAATGTTTAAAGGTTGGTCTTTTTGACCAAGGTACTAATCAAGTCTTCAACTGTTTTGAGGTATTGTTTTGTTAACCATTTTTTGGTAAAGTCCTCATCTGTGGGAGGCGAGTGTTGACTTTTGATGTCTTTTTATGGATTTTAATTGTAGGATGAAATGCTTATTCCATCATATCTTACTTGTGATTCTGAGGATAATTTTCGTCTTCTAATTCATCTTCCATCCCCGGAAATTCCTCAATCTCATCGGTATATATCGTCGAGTGGGAAATCGTCTAGGAAATATGCAACGAATTGGGTTTTTATCGTTGTTTGAGGTTGATATTTAACCCTAAATTATTTGATTTGAGCTCCCTATTTGGATATTATGCCTTCTCTGTCGGCATTTTCAAGTACAGATTATATCGGATCTTTAGTAATGACAGTCACAGTGTGTGCATGGAAGTATGTTCACAGTTTTTGTGTTGCATATACCAAAGATAGCACGATCTTCTCAAATTTTGAATAGTTTTTTTCTGCTGAGGTCAAAGTTTTGCTTATGAAGTAAATGGGTTTTTCTTCCCCTTCGTCTATGCGAGTTAGTACATCACTAATTGATGTGTTAGTGGCCGATAGATAAATGTAAAGATCTTCGCCTGGATTGGGCTTCTGTAAAATCGGAAGGGTGGTTAGGTGCTCCTTGATCTTCTGGAAAGCTTCCTCGCAATCGGCGCTCCATGAGAATTTTTTGCCCTTCTTTAGAGTGTTGAAGAAGTCTTTACACTTATCGGACGATCTGGCAATGAACCTTCCTAGGGCTGCCAATCGACCATTCAATCTTTGTACGTCTTTTATTGTAGATGGCGAAGGCATTTCTAAGATGGCTTTCACTTTGGCTGGGTCCACCTCGATGCCTCGCTATGTTACCAGATATCCCAAGAATTTTCCTGAGGTTACCCCTAGGGCACGTTTTGCCGGATTGATTTTCACATTGAATTTCCTCATCTGATCAAAAATGTCTTTGAGGTCCTTCGCATGGTCTTATGGGAGCTTGCTATTGACAGGCATATCCTCCACATACACTTCTAGAATTTTATATATCCAACCATCAAACATTTTTTCAACCATTCTCTGCTATGTCGCACCAACGTTTTTCAGTCTGAATGGCATTTTGGTATAACAATAAAAACCTCGCGGAGTAAAAAATGTTGTGTGCTCTTGGTCCTCTTCCGCTAATGGAATTTGGTTATAGCCCGAGTACCCATCCATCAGTGATAGCAACCCATATCCTGATGTTGCTTCTACGAGCTGATCGATGTTTTGGAGGGGGACGCTGTCTTTTGGACATGCCTTGTTAAGATCGCTAAAGTCAATGCATATTCGCACTCCTCCATTTTTCTTGGGGACGATCACCATGTTGGATATCCATATTGGATATTGTACTTATCGGATGACACCCAAGGCCTCCATCTTCTTGAGCTCGCTTAGTATAGCCTCGTGGTATTTGGGTGCCAATTTTCGCATCTTTTGTCTCATGGGTTTGTTCTTAGGATTAATTTTAAAATGATGGCAACAAAACTCTTGGTCTATTCCTGCCATGTCTTCCAGGCGCCATGCGAATACATCTGAGTATTCTTTTAATACTTTTACCAATTATTCTTATTCTTCTTTGTTGAGGAGGGTCCCAATTTTGACCATCCCTGGATTTTCATGTGTCTTAATATTCATTTCCTTCGTCGGTTTTGAGGCCGATAAATTAGACTTCGGCTCTCCAATATCGGAGAGATTTTGTAATTTCTATAAGGGCTGCATGGGTTCGTCCGATATGCAAGTTGGTACGTCGTATAAACGTCTCGCTTCATTCGTTACTGCTATGCAGGTGTCGATCTCCTCCTGGTTCTTTGCATCTTTGGATCTCTTTTTCTTTGCTTTTGGGGAGTTGACCCTAGCCTCACCGTTTTTCACATCCATATTGTAGCAATATTTTGCTTCACCTAAATCTCCTATGATCTCTGCGATCTTATCGGGTGCGGGGAACCTCAATCTCTAGTGATAGGTCGACGCGGCTCCTTTAATTCCATTGACCCAGGATCGTCAAAAAATAGAGTATAAGGTGAGAGCACATCCACCACACATAAAGTAGTTAAGGTCAGGATTTTTCCTACACGAACTTCCAAGGTTACCTCGCCTCGTGGAAGGGTAGATGAGCCGTTGAAGCCAAAGATATTATAGGTAGATGGTATTAAAGATACGAACATCAATCGCATCGCCTGTCCCCTTGAAGGGAGTTGTAAAGGTCGAGAGCGAGCACTTCCTTGGAAATGGCTTTGCTAGCAGGCTCTCCGCTAGGGAAGATTTTCCTGCCTCTTGCATTACTTCTGCCAACTTTTGGCCTCCTTACCTCCCGTTAGCTTCTTTGTACATCGCTTTGAGCTAGCATAGTCTTACCTGCAGTTGGCCATCGATATGTCTCCTTGGGACCTTCTTTTTTCTCCTTGATTCTCTCTCGGGCGAGAGAGAATCCTCTTCATGATGATATCTTGATCGTCCTGAGTCCTCATCAGACTGCTCTTCATCGATACACACTTGGTACGTGTCGACTTTTCTTTTGAAGTCTCTCCTCACCTAGGATTTTTGGATGAATTATTAGTTTTAAACTCGTCCTTCTTTGATTTATCGCCCCGCCTGTGTCTTGGATCGATATCGGACGAACCTTCTAAGTGACCATCGTTGTTATCTCAGACTGACTTACTCCCTCGGGGAAATCTGTCCTACGTTGCCTCGTTCGAGGTATATGGTACGTCGATACATTCATCATCTTGCAAATTTTCTTGAGGGGTTTCCTCCTCGGGGATCTCCTTTGGGATGGTGTGCAGAGCCTTGCTCTTTTCCAAATGTCTCAATCTCATGTTCTTGTTCTCTAACCTTTTGTTTCGCGTTCTAACTTTCTCATTCGTTCTTCTTGAACTTTTTGTGCTTTCATGACAGCTGCAAGGGCAATAATATTATTATCGAGGCTAAAGGAATCATCCTTTTTGGCCATGATGTTTGCCACCTAGCTTGGTAACCCTCCTGGATGAACCAAATGGACATTATCCTGTCCTTCAAAGGGGTTGTCTCCCTCATCCGAGTCAGAGTTGTCTATCAACCCTTCATGATATTGGTTATCGGGTTGTCCTTCTCTTGGGAGCATACCATTGTGTAGATCCTCTCCTGGCTCCATTGTGTTAAGTCCTTCGAGTAAATCTCCACCAGTTTCT
Organism: Papaver atlanticum; assembly: GCA_023531105.1. Lineage (NCBI taxonomy): Eukaryota > Viridiplantae > Streptophyta > Magnoliopsida > Ranunculales > Papaveraceae > Papaver > Papaver atlanticum. The sequence continues at coordinate 419,270 of JAJJMB010006973.1, read as the reverse complement.
CCTTGGCTCGTACGAGAAGATCATCTCGTTACCATTGCCTTACCTGCGACATATACAATAATACTTAACTTGTCTTTTCCTTTAAAAAAGTGGGACCCTAAGTTTGCAGGTTATGTGCAATTACTAAGTCATAGTTCAGATGGTGTAGTTTTAGTACAGGAAGACTCGTCAGCAAATTTTGGTGATATGTGATGATGTTAAAACATTCCCCACTTGGATAAAGTTTTGGTGACAGAAAAAGGTGTTTTACTTTTCTCTTTTTTTGAGTAAACTACCTCCTTCTGCACGTCATACCTTTAATGGGTAGAAAGCCAAGTTATGACGATTGAGTATGTTTTCCCAAATTATAAAATATTTCTCAACGTCTTAAACTCTTTATTTAGACAAACTTACATTTGATGAATGATTATGTACTCATTAAACTTTCCCCTTGCTTAGATCTAAGTTTCTAAGAAGAAGATTTCGGGTTACTTGGAGTTTGAAATATGAAGAACATGGAAAATCATCCTTCCTTCAAGCTTTTTTCAACTGTCATTGTGTATTTTCTTACTACGAAGCCTACTAGCTTACATTTATTCCCAACTCATTCACAAAAGAGGTTTTTTGAACCTTTACAAGAAGTTTTACAACCTCTCTGATGTTCTAACCTTTATTTCTCCTGAGTCTCTTTAGAAAATCAATGGACTAACTATAGGAGACATGAATAATAAAAATTTAAGAGATAAAGCTATAGATCTGATGCTTTTGAGAATCTACAGGACCCTACGATCGCATAGATCTGGCTAGGTCCGAGATCAACTCATTAAGTCTCAGTGAGACCTATAAAGCGATGAAACAAAATGACTTATTTTAAGAGATTTTTTGAAAAAAAAACTTTGGAAACTTTTAAAGGGAGGTAGATAAATCTTCATACCTACCTGTTTCTAGCGCCAAAATGTTGTTGCATCTTTTCTGATGACTACACCCAAGTAAATCTAACGACTATGAAGCTACTAATATACAAGATTCAAAGATAAACTAGATGAAAAGAACATGAAAGTAGAGATAAACACAAGCATATAACGTGGTTCAACCTTATAGACCTACATCCACGAGAAAGAAACTATCTCTTTATTGATTAAGGTCTTACCCTTGAATGAATTACAAATATCACTTAGACTTTTCACTCTTTCCTTCTCTTAATCTCTCTCTAGAATTCTCTATAGAAAAACCATCTATATTACATAACATGCCCATTTCCTTCTACATGGACTGGTACTTATTGACATACAGGACTTATGAAGGTGTGACCCGATATCGCTGAGCTGGTGACGCTTTCGTACATCTTATCATTACTCGAACGATCATATCATCGTTCTCCTTCGTGGTGTCTTGCTTGACTCCCTCCCGAGTTGTCTCTCCTTGTCCACTATCGTACTGCTCCTCCTTGGAGGGTATCGTACTGCACTTCTTCGGGTATATTGTAGATCGTCCTTCATCAGAGTTTCCGATACGATGTAGTTTCGTCCATAGCTGTATCGCATCCCTTCTGATCCTTCATTAAATGTACTGTTTCTCTTTCAAACTTGATCGTCTAAATGATTTGACTACTCCATACACGCGTCTCCCATGCGGCTGTGTAGCAGATACCTCTATTCAGATGTAATCACCTTTTTAACATATGATTCGGTACATCCTCTTTATTATATTATCATGAGATCATCCCTTGAGATGTCAATACGTGGCGATTGGGTATTTTACCCTCACAAAAAACTTGCTGAATCTGATACAAGGATTAACTATCAACAAAAGTGATTTGAAGAGAAATAAGGTGAATATCTCTCACTATAAAAACACCTTAAGGCTTAGCTTTAGGTTGAGGTTCACCTTAAAGTAGTGTCGGGATTAAAAGATCCTAGTTGTTTGAGGTTCCCCTTTTATACACATTCAAAGCATAGGTTGCTTTAGGTTTAAGCTAACGTAGCTTTAGAACCAAGCAAACAATATCCACTGTTAGATGAATCTTTGAATTTGATTTACATAACAAGATATACACTTTGGTTAGGATGAACCGTAACCAAAGTGTACAAAGACCACGCTCATGAATGGTTAGTTGAAACTAGCCCACTTAACTATAATCTTGAGAATTTTTATGAACACTAAAGTCTTTAACTTGAGTCACAATTATGTGATCAAATATGTTGATAGTGCCTATATAGATTATTCAAATGCTAATTATCTCGGAAAAATAATTTTATGTGCATATAAATTTAATCGACATGGTAAGTAGATGTACAAGGTACAAATGCTTAACTTATTCATGAACAGTTAAGTCAAAGTACATGTACCGGTATGAATACCTTATGACATGACCGAGTTACGGAGTTCACGGAACTTTTCTGGTACGTGTACTGGTATGGACACCTTAAGACAATAACCAGTTCCGGAGTTCATAGAAATTTTTTGGTACGTGTACCGGTATGCATACCAAACCTGTTCCGAGACCAACAGTTCTTTTCTAGTACGAGTATTGGTTTGCGTACTGATCCGGGTTCACGAGTTCACAGACTTTTGAGGTGTGCATACTAGTATGCGTACCAAAAATCTGTTTGTCGACATATTGCTACTTTGTTACGTGTATTGAGTACATGTACTACGGCTTCAGACTTGTAACAGTTTTCCCAGTTTATAAGACTGGTATGTATACTGTCTTATATCTGAAGTTACAGTAGTTCTATATTTCTCTCTAAATCCATCAAGTATGAACAAATGTTCACTAAGCTTAGTCATATATTTCGAGGATTAATAACAAGATAAACTTGACTCGAAATTCTTAATATGCTTATGATAGTCTAATTAGTTATGTGACAACGTATAATAGATAGAAAGATGAATAACTTGAGAAATAGGTGGTTTAGTCTTCACGTATCTTTTCTTGAAGAAGTTTCCCAAAATCTTCGGTTGATCTTTTCCTTCAAACGGTAGAACACAATGATGACTGCTGTGATGTTCGTTTCTCAACTACACTTCTACCCTAATTCGAGACTTTGGCATACTCATAGCAGGTGCATATATGCCAAAATCTGATGTCTGGCATGCAGATAGGAATAGGCCTACACGGTGTGTAAAAACTTGGTGTAAAAACCGCTGCTTCCAAAGCATTTTCTTATGGATGGGACCCATTCTAGAAATTCACTTTTTCTTCAACGAAAATCTCACTTTCGTGGGATTCACTTCCGTTCTGTGTGCGATTGATCATAAAAGGATTCAAGTTTGTGGTGTGCAGGTACAAAAGAAGGCAATTGAAGATTTGAAGACAAGAAGATTTTTTCTTATTGATTTTCGGATCTCGTTATTTGTGCACACATCGTGATCGGGTGGGATCCAACTTAAATCCTTTATCTTTTTATATATTTGATCATATAGTCTTTTAGATCGGCAACAAATGTAGGGATGTTTCCTTAGAAGATGCTTATGAATATGCTTGCCCAAGACAGTATCATCATGTGGATTGTGAAAGTATATGGGAGGTTAGTGTATCATTAAAGAGGCCTGTATTACATGGAAACTACTCTATGACAAAGTCTCACCTGATGACGCGGTGTGGGATTCAGGTATTACAGTGGTTTTAAGTTGTTCCTATTTTTCTTTAACTGCAGTTATGCCACTGCTGGGTGGAGATGGCTTAGTAGCATATTTGAAGTAAATTCAGTTTGCAATACATTGCAGGAACTTTTTACAACTGTCAGGAGTTTCAATGGAGCGCCACTGCTTAGAAATATTCTTTCGGTTAGTGTAATTAGTCGCCACTGCTTATACATATAGTGGACATTCTCCCCACTTATCATTTTTGTTAGCATTTCATGGTCGAGAACGACACTTGCAATGTTCGGAATGGAAAGGTTATTCTTTTTTTGGCATGACAGGTGGAAAAGTGATTTAACCTTAAAGCATGAGTACCCATATTTTCACAAAATGTCTAGAAAAAAATGCCAACTGGATGGCAACTGGTCATGCAGCTGGCAACTACTCCGCACAGTGAGGAAATCACAATGAAAAAGGTTTTTTTTTTGAAACAACTTGGTATGTGCACGGCCCTTTGTATAATTTGTAATAGTGCCTCATACAGGGACGGAGGGATATAGAGAAAAGTGGGGTCGATAGACCCACTTGATTTTGAATTTTGACGGATTGAGGCTTAGTATTTTTGAAATTTACATGTCTTGTGGGGATAAATATGTATATCAAAATTGGAATCCGACTCCCGGTAGAAAATAAATAAAATGACACCAAATATATGACAGTTAAACTTATTTAAAATGTGTAACTTGTTCAAAATGTATCATAATTTAATGTTCACTCAAATTATACTAAAAGAAACAATTAAAAAGCGAAAAACAAATCGCGCGGCCTCCGACCGCTTATCCCAAATATGTGGTGAATGACGATATCTATGATACAAATTTTCCCCCACCCGAAAAAAATGTCAGGCTTCGCCACTGGCCTCATATTATGGTGCTTTGAATAGGAATGAATTTCATCTTAAGTCATGCTATTCACAACTTTTGGAAGAATCCACCTCTTCTCAATGCAACGACAGTTTGCATAGGTGTAGAGATGTTCCCTTAGAAGTTAAATTCTTGATATAAACGACTCTTACAATCAGGGCCGGCCCTGAGGCAAGGTCAACAAAGATTGACTTTGGGGGCAGCACTGAGAAGGGCACCAAAAATACGATTTTGTCTGTTGGTGGTTTATGTTAAAAAAAAAGAGATGAAGGATCAGATCATGATTACGGAAAATAAAAATAAAAAGCACGTGCAGCAAAACATTTAGGGTCTATTGTTAATAATGACTTACTTTAATGGCTTATTGCTAAAAATTTAAACAATCTCATATATTACAGAAAATGAAATGCCATTTTTTTTCTTCTCGGTTTCTCTTCAAAACTCTCGTTTGCTTCGTTCTGATTTCTTACTTCCTTCCCTACACCGCTTCCACTTAGATTTAAACCGTATCCGTGTGTGTGGAATTTGTCTCCTCCCGGACTACGACTGGCAGCTGGACATTTTTGGCCGACTTTATGAAGCAAAACTCCATTTTCAACTTGGTTCCGCAATCGTGCCTCCCAAAAGGGGCAATATTCACACTTAGAGCTGGCAAACGGGCGGGCCGGGGCTGGCTTGTTACGGGTTCCACGGGGTCGGGTTAACACGGGCCAAAACCTGCGGGTCAATATTCTTCACGGGTGGTCATTTCTTCAACCCGCACCCGTAACGGGTAAAGCTTACGGGTTCACGGGTTAGCCCGACTTGTTTAATTAAAAATTTATTAACTTAATTTATGACAAATTACAATTTACAAGGATAAAACACAGTTCATTACCAACTCAATTAGTTACAAATTACTACTTTAACTCAATCCAATACTACCAATTGAGCAACACCACAATAATCTGTATACCATTTGCAGCTACAACACTAAGGACATAGCAAGCATACCTTCAGTTAAACTTCATTCCAGTTCTCATATCAACAATAACAACGGCTTAAGTTCCATTTCCTCACTACCACCAAGAACAACTTTAAATTCAGAACAAACTTCTTAAATTCACTAATAAGTATTCAACTTCTCTTCTTGTAAATCATTCAACATAAAAACCCTGATTTCATACACCAATTCACACAAACCCCCTTCACCTGAGTCTAATTCCTTCACTAATTTCCATAAACCCTAAATTAGGATGAACCCTATTTCTCTGTGAAACTCATACAAATCTCTAACTCAAACTTAAAAGCAAACCCAATTATAATCTACTATTCGCATCATTATCAAACAAAAATCTCAATTAAAATTAGAAACCCTAATTACCTCTTCTGATTCTTCATTAGCACCACCTTTCTCAAAATCACGGAAACAACAACCCCATCTTCATCTATACATCTTCAATAATTGATTTCCTAAAATCAAATCTCACTCTCATCTCACAAATCTCTCTCGGACGAAGAACAGAACCATAGAAGAAAGAGAAAAGGAAATAGAAAGAAAACAGATTGAATTTAAGCTTCAATGACTAAACTTCATCTCACAAATCTCTCTCTGCAATTGTTTGAACAAGGAATCAGACACGATAGAGAAAACATCAGCAGCGAGAGATGTTACAGAATTGAAATTAGGGTTTGATATAATTCATCGATGGAGAAGAGGATGTGGTCTCTGTTAAATTGAAGGTTCAAATCAAGAATTTGTGAAGAAATCTGTAAAAATGCTAGAAAGTAGAAACAGTTCAGACTTCAGAGCTGCCGTTGTGAGAAGAAGTGCCGAACATTTTAGATTTTTAGGGTTATGGGTAACATTTTATATATATATGTGATTCACGCGGGTTTACGGGTTGAACCCGCGGGTTTACGATCCGTTCCGGGTTAACCCGTTTTCCAACGGGCCAGCATTTCTCCAACCCTAACCCGGCTGGTTTAGAAACCAGCCAAGCCGGGTGCGGGTTTTCACGGGCCGGGCCGGGTCAACTTGCGGGTTTTTGGCTTGTTTGCCAGCTCTATTCACACTTGAACACCACCAATATGTATTTACACAGCATGATGATGATCATAGGAAGCACAAAAGAAATAGAGGCAAATCCTGGCAAAAGAAGAAGAAAAAAAGCACATCATCATCAAGATTTGGTGAAAATAACGAGTTCCCCATCCAATTCCCATTGTCGGAGATTGCATCTTTCACTTTTTCGCATCACCAGAACAAATCGTCGAAGAAAATAAAGGTAAAAATGAAAATAAAATCCGAAAGCACGATTCCTATATATTATCATCGATCAATCAAACAAAGTTAGAGTTATTTGCGCATTCAAAGTGAGTCCACCAATTAAAGTTGCATCTGTACTTGTTTAATTGCCCTAATTATGAACAACAACACCTACCACCAAACTTAAACACTGAAAACTTATGATCTTAATTCAAGAATGACATGAAAATACTCATGACCCACGCGTATATAGTTATGCTCATGTAAAATCCTCAGACAACCATAATCCATTTCTCCTCCATTTTTATGAAAAAGGGGAACAATTTTCAGGTTTTTTTTGGGGCAGCAAAACGTCAGGGCCGGCCCTGCTTACAATGCTGCAAGCTCGAGGAATTAATGTTCCTAACGATTTATCTAAGTTTTGTTGTTGGGAGGCGAGTCTATTGAATACATTTTACTACCCTTGGTCAAGTGTGGAGTGTCGTTTCCCACATAGACTTGGGTGTCAAGAAAAGAAAAAAAATTACCCCTGCCGCCCTCCCCCCCAAACCCCATCTTGGAATCCTCATTCCGCCACCTCCATAGTTAGTTGGAACTTGGTACCAAGCTTAAAAAGGTTGTCAACGAAAAGTTCTATTTAGATACGCTCAAAATTCCAACGCTTATCACGGAAGTACCACACCTTTGTTGCAGTATGAGGCACACAACATATTTCGAGTGTGTTATATACTGGTGGTTTAACAGAACACTATATTAAGAATATTATGGGTATATAAGTTTCACCACCTTTTTACTACTTAGTATCCCTTATTTACCTTATTAGGTAGTCCCGAAATGATTTTGGTTAGTCCCTGATTGAGGCGTACGTCTTTTGGTGCATTCAAGACCCCCATCCTCTACATTTTGTATTCCGCCAGCATTAGGATTGAGTTCACTTTTCTTATTTCCTTGCCTAGCATCTCAGACATTATAGAGCGGAACTCTTCCTCTACGAATCTAACACATATCTATCCGAGGATTAAGAGACCTTTCGTAGGTAGACACATCTTGAATGAGTCGTATATTGTCGACCAGTCGAAAGCAGTACAACAAACAGTCAACTTAGTATGTGATTGACGTTTCGCGTTTCCCATTGAAACTAGTTGGTAAAGTTATGCGATCAACAAATAGGACAACTTGCAAAGCTAAAGAGAACACAATGACATCGGCGTATAAGAAGAAATACTTCACACAAAACTAACCATATCCACAACTTGCAACTTGTATATAGACAGGAGAGGCAGTGTTCATGACCCAGACAACTCTGGGGACTGTAGTATATATTTATGTTAAGAATTATTTTTCCAAGAGGTCCCCAACAGAGATGAGGTGTGTGATGCTGCACTGGACGACCATTAGATTGTCCTCGTCTGGGTTTTATTGATACTCTAAAGGCTACCGGCCAGTCAGAAACATCAACAGGAATTGTCAACTCACTGGGCAACATCAAAAGCAGGTAAGGGATGTAAGACACGCCATCTACTAGTAAAACATCATAAATTAAACAACTGGCAACGACTCACTCAATTATTTAGTCGCAATTAGGATGGTTGACAGCAAAACTGAATACTCAAAATAGCTCATTGGCTTCTTGAATATTTCAAAATTTTCAGCTTTGAAAAGGTCATCTTTGTGCATTAAAGAGGCAACAACGTAAAACAACCAAACTTAAACCATGGCTCTGCAAAAGTTTCAGTGTTTTGTCTTGTTACTATGGATGTACTTGGTATGTGCGGAAATACCGGTCACTGGTTCCCAAGTAATAAGCAAGCCTGGCTGCCAAGATCATTGCGGGAATGTTGGCATACCCTACCCGTTCGGTATTGGTCCTGGTTGTTTCTTAGATGATTATTTCGAAATACTTTGCGATGAGAATTCCAGTAAGCCTGTTAATCCCCCAGGGTATAATATTTCAAATATATCAATACTCGACGGAGAGATGACAACTGAAGTCTACGTAGCCAGGTATTGTCCATCCATGGAGTTTCCGGGTTTCTCCACCGCCAAGTTTGGAAAATTCACCTTCTCTGATACAAAAAACAGGTTCGTTGGTATGGGTTGCAATACCTGGGCATATCTAGGACTAGATAATAATGTATCTACTGGTACCGGATGTGTGTCAGTTTGTAGTGAAGCAGAAGATGGCAGTACTGATGGGTCTTGCAATGGTGTCGGTTGTTGCCAGACTTCCGTCCCAGACGGACTAAAAATACTGAACTTAAGAGTTGGAAGAATGTTTAACAATAAAATTTTGAATGTCAATCAATGTGGTTATGCTTTCTTAATTGAATCAAGTTCGTTTAGTTATTCTTCGTCCTATCTCAAGGATTTCAAAAATACTAGTGTTCCGGTGGTGGTTGATTGGACTGTTGGTAATAAGACATGCGATGAAGCTCGAAAAAACTCAACGAGTTATGTCTGTGGGCCTAACACTGACTGTATAGTACCTGCAGGCAATAAAACTCTAGGGTATCGATGTAAATGTAGATGGGGCTATACGGGGAATCCTTATCTTAGAACCGCAGGAGGTTGCGAAGGTAATATATTTTTGGTTTATATATACTGTCAGTAGTAATTTTGATCTCACAATTGCAACACATTGATTTTCGGAACAGATGTTGATGAATGCAAGGAGAAGGATGTATGCAACTGATATAGAGGTAATTGCACAAACACAGATGGGAGCTACAACTGTTCTTGCAACACGGGATATGTTATTGGCGTCAACAATGATAATATTACAGATTGCTTTCCCGAGAGTCGGAACAATCTTCGGGGGAGTCACAGTACTCAGAATAACATACTTAACAAGATTGTTATTGGTAAGCAGTGCGTTTGAATTATAATAGCACACGGTAGACGAGTACTACGCTATAGAGGAATAATAAACTCGGAAAAAAATAATTCTAGTCCCAACTTGACTTATTCTTGGTAAAAATTACCTATTGAATGTTATAAATACCTTCCATTTTCGTTGACTTTGCACAAATACTCTTGAGGGGTAAAAAATAATTTTTTTTGTAGTCAACTTGAAAAAGTTGCTTCCACTTTTTTGAAGCAACTTGCATAAAGTTTCGTCCATTTCTGGAAACAACTTTTGCTAATTGCGTCGACTTCTGAAAGCAACTTGTGCTAGTTGCTTCCACTTTTCACTTTTCAGAAGGCAGGGGTATTTTTAAAAATTGAATAAGGGTATATTTTAAGGGGTGGATTTTGAGGGGTATCTAAATAATGTTCCCCTCGGTATATTGGGGAAGCGGGATATCTATTAGGTTCTCTTTAACCTTTCTATGTCCTGCAGGAGCCTGCCTTGGCTTATTTCTTGTACTTGTGAGTCTTGTGACTTGCTTATGGATATACTGGGGATATAAGAAACGAAAGCAAATGGAAGTCAGAGAGGAATTCTTCAAGAAAAATGGTGGTTTGATTTTAAACCAACTTCTTGATGAACGGGAAGAGGATATCGAGGCTAGTATAAATGGCAAAGGAGAAAAAAAGCACCGATCAATAGCTACAATATACACTGAGAAGGAGCTAAGCAAGGCGACTAACAACTATCACGAAAGTCAAATTCTTGGACGAGGAGGGTTTGGCACGGTGTATAAAGGAACCTTATCTAATGGCGAAGTGGTTGCCATTAAGAAGACGAAAATAGTTGATATGAACCAAAATGAGCAATTCGTTAATGAAATTGCCGTGCTATCACAAATCAATCACAAAAATGTGGTTCAGCTCTTGGGTTGTTGTCTAGAAAGCGAAGTTCCTCTGCTAGTTTACGAGTATATTTCTAACGGGACTCTTCACCAACATTTACATGGACTCTGTGAAGGTTCCGCTACTCTTTCATGGGAAAATCGTCTAAGGATAGCCTCAGAAGTTGCAGGATCATTAGCCTACTTGCACTCTGACGCTTCCATACCCATAATCCACAGAGATATCAAGTCAGGTAATGTACTTTTAGACGATGATTACAAAGCCAAAGTCGCAGATTTTGGAGGTTCGAGATTGAATCCTACCGATGAGGCTCAGTTAAGCACGGTGGTTCAAGGTACATTTGGGTACTTGGATCCAGAATACATGCAATCAAGCCAATTAACAGATAAAAGCGATGTTTACAGCTTTGGCGTTCTTCTTGTGGAATTGCTAACCGGTAAAGCTGTATTTTCTCCACACAGACCTGAAGAGGATAGAAATCTGGCTAGTTATTTCCTTTCTTCAATGAAAACCAACAGATTGTTTGCAATTCTTGATGAAAGCATGGTACAAAATGATATTGAGCGAGTCGGCAGTGTACATGGGCACCAACAGATTCAGGAAGTGGCAGAACTAGCACAAAAATGCTTAAGAATGAAGGGAGAAAACAGACCTTCAATGAAAGAAGTAGCAATTGTGCTGCACGGAATAATGAGGGTGTCGTCAAACCACCCTTGGCTCTTGGATGATTATGAGGATACAAGGAATAAAACAAGCAAAGAACAACAGCTCTTGTTAGAATCAGCTGAATTACTATCTTACACAGATAGCATACCAACAATCGGTGATAGCAGCAAAGGGATATCAGCTCGTTGAAGTTTATATCTAGCGCATTGAATAACCATGCGATGTATGTTCCCCTACTTTCTGTTTCTGATATAAAAATTCTGTAAAACTCAGAGAGAAATAAGAGTTAAATTCTTTTCCGTAGACTAGTAGTAGTTTTAACTGCGAGATAAATCTCATTGTGGTGAAAGAGTACACCACAAATAATAATTTGTCCAACAATTAAACACGAAATCCCATCAAACATCACATATAACGCCAACAACCTAGTTTTACAAAAATCCTGTCCACAGATCACAAGTTACAACTAGCGACGAGTTGTCATAACCTCCAATAATTTCCAGTAACAAGGGCTGTCTAATCAAAGAGAGAGAATCCCATGTCGTCATCGCTCTCCTCTTTCTCTTCCTTCTTCTCCTCAGCTGCAGGTGCTTCAGCAGCTGCTGCACCACCAGTGCTTGCTGCTGCACCACCACCAGAGCTTGCAACAAAAGAGCCAGCACTTGCTCCACCAATAACCACCTGAGAGACCCAATGTCACAGACTCATCAACAAATGAAACAGATAATGCTAAGGTTCTGAAAAAGAAAATACAGCAAAATAAAACTCAACATGACATGGAAAGGATTTGAACTCATATGTAAGACAGAGAAACATCAAGATTCGAATCAAGTGGATAACTAAATTCCTGCTTGGAACACCTTGAACACATACAAATCTATTGTTTCATTTACATTGAAACATCAGATAAAGAATAGATTCACCACAACACAACATTCCAGAGCATTACTTCATAATCATTGAAACACCAGATAAACAACCATCCAAAATAGGACAAACACTTGACATCACAGCTTTTCCTGGCCTGAATCCATATGTAAAACAGAGAAAAAAAACCAAATTCCTACTTGGAACACCTTGAATACATACAGATCTAATGTTCATACTAATTGCAACACTCCTTTCACGCCTCCATACAATCAATGCTGCTACAGGGGGTTACCAAATCTCAGAGGGGTTTACCAAATCCATATTGGACTTGCTGGATTGGTAACACCCCATGAAATTTGATAACCTCCTGTTGCAACATCAAATGTAGTGGGAAGAACACTAAGATCCTTAGTGAAAGGCATGGTTACAGTTTCAAAAAAATGACAGCACACTAGAACATATAAACCCACAGGACAAATGATATCCACCACATCATTTGACGCTACAAAGAAAACCCTTAGAGCTCCTTTACCCATCATGAATTTAACCAAATAAAACCACACTTCCCACAAAAGCTGTTCAATAACCAAGACTAGAAAATCAAAGAGCAATTTTGATGCAAAAATTACCAACCATCCATGAATTACATAAATCAACAATCTATACCAAAAAAATGGCACCATTAATCAACTTAACAAGTCCCAATTCCAACAAAAGCTACTTTACATTGCATGGATTTAACCAACTAAAACCCCAATCCCCACAAAAGCTGATTAATAAGACTAGAATCTTAGAGCATAACAAGTCCCTTAAAACCCCAACTTCTACAAAAGCTGTACCTAAACATGTCATCAATCAGAACCATGAACTTGCGGAAAATAATATCTCAGAGCATACATGAATCGACAGTAGAGGTTCAAAATCTATACCACCAAAAAAAAATATTTCCCTTCATCAGTAATTTTAATAGCAGATTCAAAACCCCCAAATCTCAATTTCTAGCAGAAAATTAAAGAATCTGAAAAAAAAAAAAAAAAAAAAAAAAAAACATATCCAAAACCCCCAAATCTAGACTAAGCTAGATGAAAATCAACAATCTATTCCAAAAATAAAAAAACCTTACATGGCATGGATTTAACCAACTAAAACCCACAAAAGCTGTACAAAAACATGACATCAATCAGAACCATGTGCTAAACTACTTGCAGAGATTCATGTAAATCAACAATAAAGGTACAAAAATCATACCCAAATAAAATAAAAAAAAAACCCTTAATCAGTAATTTCAATAGCAGATTCAAAACCCACAAATCTCCATTTCTAGTAGAAAAAATTAAAGAAATCTGAAACAGAACACAGATCTACAAAGTTTCAAAAAGAAATCAAACCTGGAAGACACCAGAAGTAGGAGTAATCAAAGAGAAGTTGGATTGAACAGCACCAGAAGAATCACGAGAAAGAGCTTCCTGAACCAATTTCCTCTCCAAATCATAAGCACAGTCGGCTGATGCTTCAACATCACCTTCGTACTGCTTTGCACTCCATTTTCCACCTGAACTCTTGCAAACAAATGTGAAGACTCCCATTTTTTCTTTTTCTTTTTTTTTGAAGCTAAAAATGAAATCACTTAGGTTTTGTTTGCTGCTTCTCAGAATGCAGATATTTCCAATGCTGTTTTCTTTATATAGGGGATGAAAAGGAAACCCTAACCCTACTAATATTACTAATAGCAGATGGAGTTTGGATTAGGCAGCCAGGGTACTCAGCAATATTATTAAAGGCGATAAGGTTTCAGATATGGGCAGCCAGCTGAAGTCCAATCCCAAGGGGCTGGTTTTAGGCCCACTTATTGTGAGTGGACAGTTTTGGTGTTATTTGATGGGGGAATTAGGCTAAAGCCCGAAAAATATATTATTCTTGTTGTCAGGCCAAAGATATTTTTAAGTTTCCATGACACCCAAAATTATCCAAAATAAAAATCGCTAGAATAACTCGTTATGCATCCTATTTTTTCAGGGGTATAATTGGTAAGGAAACTTAAATATAACATATCTAAAAAACTGTGTCTTGGAATTTTACAAATTTTATCTCGTTAGGAAGCTTTTAAAGAGATCTACACAACGAGTACAAACAGCAATATTAATTTTTTGTTTTTCATGAAAATATACATCATTTTAGGAAAAAAATTCGAAAACTGACTACATATTCGTTATGCATCCCCCCCCCAAAAAAATGCATAACGCAATATGCATACACCACAAAAGATGCATAACACGTTATGCAACTATATTTTTGTTCATGCACTTATTATTTTGGTTATGCAGCCACTAAAACGATGTATATGCCTGAATCCAAAAAAAAAAAAAAAAATATAACGAATTATGAAACCATTTTCTCGACTGCATAGCAAGTTACTCATATATCACAAGTTATGTTGTCATTGTTTTGGTTGATTTTAGTGGATACAGAAAAACAATTGAAGCATAATGCATTATGCAGTGATAGTTGTAGAATACACTGTATTTATTATCTATTGTTTATGCCTTATTTGTTATTTTTCTTGTAAATTTTGTATTTTACGCGTGTTTTGAGTTTTATAGCTACTTTGGAGTCAGACGGTAGAAAAGAAGGAGAAATTATCCAAAATTGAGAAAGAATGGAAAATTATCATTTCACGGGGGAACACTATTGGGAGCCGAGCCAAGGTTAAGAGGGTTGCCAACTTGAGTGGCCCTTATCCAGATCGTCGGGTGTTTGAATCCCACCCAAATCTGACCTAAGGCTAACCCTTATGGGCTAGATTGAGCTGCTAGATTGGACAAAAAGTGTTGCAAATCAAAAAAAAAAGTGTGGTCTAAAAGTTAACACTACTTCTCTCTCCTAGCAAGTGCCCGCAGTTCAACTAGCAGCGAGATTGAAACGCTGAATCATTCAGCGCTGAAAAAGTATCACAAAAATCACACGGATCACAAAAATCACAAAATTTGATCTGCCAAACAACGCTGGGCAGTGGTCCCAGCTGACGTGGACTGCTAATCTAGCTGCTAGATTAGCACTCCCATAGGACTTACGAGGTTGCCCTAGCTGACGTGGACTGCTAGACTAGAAGACCATAAGACTTAGCCTAACCCTACTTCTCTCGATCATTAGATTCAGTTATTACCATACCCTGAAAACAAGAGAGAAAGCTGCAGCCGCTGCTATTAAATCCGAGAGACCAGGTCGAGAATAGCAGATGAAATCAAGGTCTCTGAGCTCAACAGAGATGAAATTGAATGAGGAGTGAATTCGAGATGATTTCGAGAAGAAGAAACTGTAAGGCGGAGATGGGTTGAATCAATTGCTGCTGCTGTAAAAATCAAAGAAGGAATTAGGGTTTCCATATCTTGATTAAGACTTGAATCCAGATAAATGAGATGGAGAAATTGAAGTTCTGTAATGGGTTCTAGTGACGGTTTGGTGGTGTTTCTGAGATGAATTTAAAGATTCTTAGAAGATGGGTTTGTGCGATTTGGAGTCTACCAAGGGTTTGAGGAGTGAAGCAGAAAGAGTTTGAGAGGTATTGATGGTCTGATTGCAAATGCTGTTGAATCGAGAAAAGAAAGTGTTGGTGCTGAGGTTGTATTGAAGGAATTGCAGCTAAACTACATCCACTGGGTTGAATGAATGAAGAGAATAGATGTTTGCTTGAAATGAACTAGATGAATTGTTACAGGTGAATACCAAAAATAAAGGCCTGAATTCGGCCGGGATTAACCAGAAACAGACGGAACTCTGTCGGATTTTATACCGACGAGTTAACTCAGTGAACCCGATGACCCGTTCAAACTCAGCTGACTAAGACCCAATAAGACCGAGTCAGACAGTTGACTTCTCCTTATTTGACCCAATTGACTAATAGAAGACCGTTAAGTTTGACGGTTATATATGACGGCACCGTGAAGGATATCCTGTTAACGGAAAAGAAGATTCTGATGGCCGGCAGTGACCTTTCTAGCCGGATCCCGGTTATCCCATGATTTTTCCGGTGACCCAATTTGTGCAGAAATTTCTCCACTCATCTAGACTCACGGGTTTGAGGAATTGGGCTTGAATTTGGAAAGAGAAGACGAAAGAATTTGAGAAAGACATGGACTTGGAGATTGAATTATTATAGGAAAGGGATCATATTCCTAAGAAGATTCCAAGCAAATTGAAATCTATAAATAGAGAAGTTCTTTAAAACTTTTCTCTACACATGTACACACACAACACTTTGGTTTTTGCTTGTTTTCACATATTTTCTTCTTTTAATTATTTGTATGAACTTCAAAACTATGAATAGATAATTTTCTTATTGATTGAGGATAAATTCCTAGTTCTTAACATGATTTGAGTTTTTTTCCAGTTCTATCTTGAAGTTTTTCATATGATTATGGTTTGTTTTCGCTAATATTAATGTTCTTGTTTGATTGATAGGTTGTTGAGGTGCGCAAATAAATTGATTTGTTAAATGATCTAAAGCTAGTCAAAGTTAGGGGATGAGTAATCGTTTCTTAACTCTTTGCACAAGTAGAAAACACGAGACCTTGCGGAGGGATTCCGTGGAGCAATTGTGTGTGAAAACAATGTTAGCAAGTAGACCTTGATCTAAGAGTCTAATTACTAATATTAACCTAATAAATTCATAAATCTTAATGCGTTTAACTAAATTACGTCTTGAGTGATCTACTACTAGATGGTTTCATAAATAGAATCTGGTAGGCGAGAACTTCTGTATCCGGTAATACAAGGGATTTAGGGGTTAGCACTGATCTAGTTGTTATATACCTATGGTTGGCGATAATCTATGATTAATAACAAGTAGACAAGAACATAACTTGAATCATTGTTTTGCAACAAAGAACGATTCCTTGATCTAACTTCTCTTATTGATCTCAACTTACACTTTTGATTACTTTATTTACTTTCTTTTGCAAACTTAAAACAAGAAAAACCCCCCTTTTGTGACAATCTTAATACTAAAACCTCTTGCTCCTCGTGGGAACGAACTTGACTACACTATATTACTTAGTAATTAGGTGGAAAAATATTCATTAATTTGTTGTGGTTACGACACGCATCATGCATCCATATTTTCGGATGCATATCAGGTTATGCATCCATTTTATCATGCAGCCATATTTTTGGATGCATGTCAGGTTATGCATCCATTTTCTCTACGCATAAAAGATTATGCAACAATTTTCAATTTCACTACTAATAAAAAAGATGTCAGATAATGCGTTATGTATCCATTTTCTCGATAACAGGTTATGCAGACATTTTCTCGACTGCATGACAAGTTATGCACTCTTAACAACATCATCTTCTTCGTTTTCTTCTCCTTGAACTCCTCTTGGCCATAACAACGTCATCTTCTTGTTACTTACTTTCTTCCCTGTAACTCAAATCACAAATTCAGGATACCACACATACATCCATACACTCACCAGAGCCATTACCTTTCTTCAAACCTAACCTTAATTTCTCATACACCCTAGTTCTCCAAATCATAATTACAGTATCAAACAAATAGGATTTATTCTCAATAACCTCAGGAAAATCAAATCGAAACGCAACGGAATCATAATAACTTCACGCAAAAAATATGGAATTAGCCTAGAAAACCATTGAATCAGCAATACTCATTGAAAATTTAAATAAGATCACAGATTTAAAACCTAAAAATGGAATCACTTTCAATCTTCTTCCAAAAAACTTATCAATTAACAACAACAACATGATTATCCTCGATTAATTTCACCATGTTCTCTCGGCAAAAAAAGGTAATCATAAGAAGGAGAAGACGAAGGAAAAAGAAAGTCATAAAGAGAAGAAAAAAAACGAGGAAGAAGAAGCGAAGAAATAATTTCAGAAGTATGGGTGTGAGGGAAATATTAACCTAGAAAATGGGTGCGCGCGTGAAGTTTTCCTCCCGTGGGTTTAACGACGAAAAAAATATGAGAAATGGGTTTAGTAGTAGTTTTCACTTGTTTAAAACTCACAGAAACCAATTTCCTTTTATGGAAAACCCAGTTCAAACCTATTCTAAAGGGTTACACTTCCTCAATCAGAAAAAATTAATCCAGCTTCTACCGAATATGAAGAAATCTATTCATTATTGCTTGGTTGGATGCTATCCTCTTTATCTGAAACTTTTATACGCAAAGTCAGTGGTATTGAAACTTCAAAGGAGGTATGGGACACGCTTGAAAGCACTAGTGGAAAATGGGGTTTTCATGACCCTCATCAGAGACCCTCGTCAATGGTATTTTGACCATTGACTCATCAAGACAGTCTCTGATATTAAAAAAAACATGGAAAAATTAATCGAGCTGTAATAGTGGTTGCGGAATAAGTAGTTTTATTTACAATTTTTCCCCTTCAACAACGATCCGTTCTGCTTCCTATGATCATCGTAGTTTTTGTGATTAGATTTTCTGGGCACCACACTTTCTATGGTCAGGATTTGCTAAGCTGAAGTGAACGGCTGAAGATATTAAAAATCCTCTCTCGTTTTTATCATCACCTTATCCTCTGTATTCACCCGCACCTTATCATCTTTCCATCTCCCTCTCACTTCTGTTCTCAGTCTCCATCTCTCACCTAAAAATCTAGCACCATGGAAATCCCTTCTCTTGATTCTTTTTCTGATCAAGATCTCCAGATGCCGCCAACCCAAACATGCTACCAAACCCTTCTCTTGATTCTTCATCTTCAATTTCAATTTACTTTCGAATTCCGATCGAATCCATACTTTTTTTTTTAGGGGTTTTGTCGAAATCTCTAACAATTTCTAAATAAATAATGATTACTGCTAAATTTGTTCGTTTTAAGGTTTGAGAATCTTAAGATGTTCTTTGATTTCTTCGATCTATTCAGATTTAGTTTTTCATGTTTTTGTTTGGGTTTTCAGTTTATTTTCTCGGTTTTCAATCTGGGAAGATTTAGATTCTAGGATTTCAATCCTCAAGTTCGATTGATTTAAAACTCTTGTTCGTTACTTTGATTTAACACTCCTGCAGAATTTGACTTCTAACTTGAAAGGTTAGTTGTTAAGATATTTAAGTATGCTTTTGATTTCTAACATTAAAAACCTTTTTTTTACTTAATTGCTACTGCTTGTGTTACTTTGCAGGCTTGCCCAAGGTTCACCAGTGGAAAATGAAGTTTTTACGATTCATGGCAGGCCGATGAAGGTATTGAATTGAATGAGCAGGACCAGATATTAGAGACTCAGTTTGAGGTAAACTTGTTAATTTCAGGTTTACATGGTGTTGCCGTGTTGGTGATGAGAGCTAGAATAGGTAAATTCTTATCTCAAGTGTGGCAAAAAAATTATTTGTTTCCCTTCTACTACTGGATGTTAGGAGTGTTCCTTATACTTTCAAAATAAATGAGAGGACTGATGTTGGTAATTTTAATTAGTCTGTGTAGTGCTTCCGTCAAATGGTTTCTTGCTTCTACGCAGGGAGCGCACATTTTCATGGATGAAGTTCATAGTATCTGCATGCATGAAATTTGGAACTGGTATGTATGTTAATTAGTCCACATAGTGCTATTTCTTTATTTTCATTTAATTTTTGTTGCCCTCAAATGGTTTTTTGCTTCTTCGCAGGGAACACACACCTTCCATCGTTTTCATGGATGAAGTTCATAATATCCGCACGTACGAAATTTGGAACTGGTATGGTTATAATGAAGTGCTGATAAACATGCTTCATCTCTCAATCCTATCACCATTTTCTAATAACTGGTTATTGTGATTTTGTTGCAGGTAAGGTTCACAAATCTTCAGCTCGTGCTTGAGGAGAAACTCCAAAGGTAGCTAAATAAGACAAGAAGAAGAAGAGATGCACTACAAGAAAAATATACATCTACAACTGAGGTTTTACAACTCTTTGCTAAACATTGTAGAAAGTCTTATGTTTTACAACTGATTTCAAAGGAAAAGTTGTCATATGTCATCGCTACCAACCCTTAGTACTAAAGGGTTGCGACAAGAAAACAAACGACAACTCTTTAAGCAAAAAAATTGTGACGACATTGTAGCTTTAACAACCTTCCTCCAGAAATATAATGAATAATCATATCGCAACTTTTCGCAAGAGTTGTTGAAGAAAAATAAAATATGATGATATAAAGTAGTGTTGAGGGGATTCAAATATAAACCTACTATGCATTAGTCTAACGCATCAACCATCCGTACACTCCATAAGTTTGGATTTTTTGTCCATTTTTTTAATGAAAATGTATAACAACCTTTATAAGAGTTGTTGAAGACAACCAAAATATGATAATAAAAAATAATGTTGAGGGGATTCAAACATGAACCTACTGTGCATTAGTCTAACTCATTAACCATCCTTACACTTTACAAGCTTGGATTTTTTTTGTACCTTTTTTTTTGAAAATGTATAACAACCTTTATAAGAGTTGTTGAAGTAAAAATATAAGATGTTGGAAAATGAGGTTGCGAGGAGATTTGATCCCGAGCCTCCTGGGTGCAAGTCCACACCATCAATCATGCATACACTATCACAATTCTGTCAGGTTTATGGTTCTTTTTTATACTAACTTCATGACAACCTTTGACAACCTTTATTAGAGTTGCAATAACAAAATTTGATGTTCAAAAATAAGGCTCAGTCATTTGAGCCGCAAACAGCGCAAAGCCTTCTGTGTAAACAATCACATACATTCTACAATGGCAATGCACTTCTGTAAGAAAATTGTAATGGATGGTTAAATTTTATTCACTTCTGCTAATTTTTTTTCACTTCTGCAAAATTTTATTCACTTCTGTTAAATTTTTATTCACTTCTACTAAATTTTTCTCTATTCTGCTAAAAACTAGTTTTATATGCACATCTGCTAAATTTTTTCTATATTCTGATAAAAACTATTTTCTACAACCCCCTTTCGTAACCTTTAATAAAGGTCGTCGTAGGGTTACGACAAAAATTTTCGAGCCAGGTTCAGTATCGAAGTTGACGAAAAGAGGTGTGTTTAAGGTTTCAGAGAATATTCCGAAGGAATCTTACCTGTAAATGGATAGATTCATCGTTCTTACTAATTTTCCGGCTTATAGTGGTTCACTCACGGCCAGGTTTCGATCTCGAAGCCAGGTTATGACTCGAAGTTGCTAAAAGAAGGTTTGTATAATGTTTCAGAGAATATTCCAATAGAATCTTACCTTTAAATGGATGGATTCATCGTTCTTACAAAGTTTCCAGCTTATAGTGGCTCACTCACGGCTAGGTTTCGATCTCGGAGCCAGATTATGCCTAGAAGTTTCCATAAGAGGGTTTGTTTAAGGTTTAGAGAATATTCTGACGGAATCTTACCTGTAAATGGATGGATTCATCGTTCTTACCAAGTTTCCTGCTAAGTTTGAAGTCAGAACCCTCCTGGAGCTTCATGGTTCATAGATTGTATGTCATTATACTGAATTGAAGTTCGAATCGACATTGAGCTTCATATTTATCGATTTTGATGATGTATCATGCTAAGTTTGAAGTCAGAACCCTCCCGGAGCTTCGTGGTTCTTAGTTTGTATTCCCTTATACCACAGTTGAAGTTCGAATCGACATCGATTTCGATGATGTATCATGCTAAGTTTGAAGTCAGAACCCTCTCAGAGCTTCGCAGTTCATATATTTTATGCCATTATACCGAATTTGAAGTTCGAATCGACATCGAGCTTCATATTAATCGATTTTGATGATGTATCATGCTAAGTTTGAAGTCAAAACCCTCCCGGAGCTTCTTGGTTCATAGTTTGTAAGTCGTTATACCGAATTTGAAGTTCGAATCGACACTGAGCTTTATATTCATCGATTTTGATGATGTATCATGCTAAGTTTGAAGTCAGAACCCTCTTAGAGCTTCGTGGTTCATAGATTGTATGCCATTATACCGAATTTGAAGTTTGAATCGACATCGAGCTTCATATTTATCGATTTGATGATGTATCATGCTAAGTTTGAAGTCAGAACCCTCTCAGATCTTCTTGGTTCATAGTTTGTAAGTTGTTAAACCGAATTTGAAGTTCGAATCGACACTGAGCTTCATATTCATCAATTTCGATGATGTATCATGCTAAGTTAGAAGTCAGAACCCTCTCAGAGCTTTGTGGTTCATAGATTGTATGTCATTATACCGAATTTGAAGTTTGAATCGACATTGAGTTTCATATTTATCGATTTTGATGATGTATCATGCTAACTTTGAAGTCAGAACCCTCTTAGAGCTTCTTGGTTCCTAGTTTGTATACCGTTATACCACATTTGAAGTTCGAAACGACTCTGAGCTTCATATTTATCGATTTCGATGATGTATCATGCTAAGTTTGAAGTCTAAACTCTCCCGGAGCTTCTTGGTTCATAGTTTGTTTGCCATTATACCGAATTTGAAGTTCGAATCGACATCGAGCTTCATATTTATCGATTTTGATGATGTATCATGCTAAGTTTGAAGTCAGAACTCTCTTAGAGCTTCTTGGTTCATAGTTTGTAAGTCGTTATACCGAATTTGAAGTTTGAATCGACACTGAGCTTCATATTTATCGATTTTGATGATGTATCATGCTAACTTTGAAGTCATAACCCTCTTAGAGCTTCTTGGTTCATAGTTTGTATACCGTTATACCACATTTGAAGTTCGAATCGACTCTGAGCTTCATATTTATCGATTTCGATGATGTATCATGCTAAGTTTGAAGTCAAAACCCTCCCGGAGCTTCTTGGTTCATAGTTTGTATGCCATTATACCGAATTTGAAGTTCGAATCGACATCGATCTTCATATTTATCGATTTTGATGATGTATCATGCTAAGTTTGAAGTTAGAACTCTCTCAGAGCTTCTTGGTTCATAGTTTGTAAGTCGTTATACCGAATTTGAAGTTCGAATCAACACTGAGCTTTATATTTATCGATTTCGATGATGTATCATGCTAAGTTTGAAGCCAGAATCCTCCCAGAGCTTCTTGGTTCATAGTTTGTATGCTGTTATACCACATTTGAAGTTCGAATTGACATTGAGCTTCATATTTATCGATTTCGATGATGTCTCATGCTAAGTTTGAAGTCTAAACCCTCCCGGAGCTTCTTGGTTCATAGTTTGTATGCCATTGTACCGAATTTGAAGTTTGAATTGACATTGAGCTTCATATTTATCGATTTTGATGATGTATCATGCTAAATTTTAAGTTCATATTTTGTATGCTAAATATGAACATCATATTTTGTGAACTAAAGCTACTTCATGACCTGTATGACTAGTCGAAATTCAAACCAGAAGCACAGAGAGAAAGCACAAAAGCACAAAGAGAAAGCACAAAGAAAAACACACTTGCTTTGATCCGTATGACAGTCTTAAAACAAAAATCTTTACGGTCCAAAGATTTTCATAATCCGCATGACCCCACCTTATCACCGTCCAAATTCTTTTACATAAAATCAATTTTTTTTTTCTCTCACTTTCCTTTACTCACTTTCCTCTCATCTCTTATCTTCCGTCTCTCTAACACAAAGAAAATCCTAACTCTCAAATGAAGATTCAGTTGCTTCTGGAGAAATAAAACTACCCGGAGACAGATTCATTCTTTTTGTTTGGACAGTTTGGTATATCAATTTGATCCTCCGTAACTTATAACTTGTTCTTATTCTTATAGCTTGATTTTCCTTAACAGATTCTTGGATCCAATGATGTTCATTGACTACCCTTCATCAGTCAAGTGAGTTGTAGGAGATAGGTTTCTAGTATTCATAAATCAAGAAGGATAGTGTTAAAATTGGACCTGATGTAAGCATAAATTGAAGTTATAGTGTCTAATTATGAAAATTAAGTTGTTCTTTTTTGAATGTTCAGCGAGGGGACATAAATTACTGACGTAAGTATGAGAGTCCCCTGGCCAATTACTGATAAGGGTACCGACGCTGTTGATGGAAGTTGATTACTGCGCCGCAGTTCGTCGTTATATTCTCAAGCATATCTTAATAATGTCATAGAGATGTTTGGTCTTTTATTAGAATTCGCACTACGAAGTGGAAGAGATGTTCCAACTTCAAATATGATTTAGAATATTGTTCAAGAATTTGAAGTGTTCTTAGATTGGTTGGCAGGGTAATGTATTGACTGACATTTTTGGGCTATGTTGTGGTTCCTATGATATTATGAAATGTTGTAGGTACAGAGATCCTCAAATGTACAGATTGTGGAGGAAACAGAGAGATTGCTGGGTACATCACCAGAACTTCTCGAAAGTCTGAAATGTGGAGAACTTCCAGCATCCCTTTAGAGCTCCAAAATCTGAGTGTGAGAAACAAAAACAAAAACAAAACAGAAAATGAAACCTGTTCAGCCATGGTGATCACCCACTCCCTCTTTCTTTCTTGACTGTTTTTATTTCTTGTGTATTTTTTGTAATGGGTTGGGCTAATAGAAGTGTTTGTGCGCACCTCTATGCATCTGCTAATGTGGGTTTTCCTTTGCAGGCAAGACATATTAAAAAACAGAAGATGCAAACGGATTGGCTACTTAGTGTCTGCAGCAAAATATGCTCGGAGTAGAAGTTTTTTAATGATCGATCATTGACATATTTCTAAACCAAACTGATGAAGTATAAGCGGTACGTACAAGGAGTTATGTCATTCAGATCTGAAATGTACATTAATTACTACCTTATTTATATTTCTGTTTCATTGAGTTAACCCATGGCTTATGCGATTTGCTTTATGACTTCAACAAGCTTTTATCTTTCATTGATCCGAAATGTAGTTGTTGCTGCAGAATTTCTGAAGGTAACAACTGCTTGTTTGATAATGGCAGCTGGCATCTGTCTACCATGACATCGGCTAGTATGGACATTAATGGATTCCTTTGCATATGTATTTTGACTATATTTCCAACTGTTGCAGGGCTAGTATGGATATTAAATTATTTTTGGTTGTGGGTACAGGATACCTACTATGTTTCCCACCTGAACTATTACTCTTGAACTAGTTTAGTCTAAGTTGTGAACTGTTAAAAGAATAAACTTGATTTGGATTAATCAAGAATATTCTAGAAGGCTTAATTAGTAAGAAAATGTAAAAGAAATGTGACAATGGAGTATTCTGGAACAAGTATTACACTAGAGAAATCTAGAGTCAAAGTCAGCAATTAAATGTAAAAGAAATGTGAAAAACTAGAGTTTTCTAGAGTAGGTCATACACTAGAGAGTTAGGGAAGGTTCTAGACCTTATAGAGGTCAGTCAATCAAAGCCTATAAATAGGCATCAGCTGTAACCATTTGAGTCGAAATCGAGTGAAAAGAGAAGTGAGTGGTAAGGTGAGAAAGAGTGCAAGAAGTATAGTCTTTTGTAAGAGAGTATGGTCCTGTACGACCAAACAGTTTTGAAAAGTAATAAGATTTGTTTTCTCCCAACCACAATAGAGTGATCAGTGAAACCTTTGAGCGAGTCTTAAACATTTTCAATCTTTCTTCAATACCCATTTAGCCATTAACCCCAAAATCATTTCCAACAAAGTGGTATCAGAGCCATAAGATTCTAATGGCCAGTGAAATGTTTCCGTTTCATGTACCTAAACTCACCAAAGATAACTACGAAAATTGGAGCATCCAAATGAAGGCGTTATTAGGCTCGCAAGATGCATGGGAGATTGTAGAGAAAGGTTACGTCGAACCGGAGGATGAAGCGGCGCTACCGCAAAATGAAAAAGATACGCTACGTATATCGAGAAAGAGAGATAAAAGAGCTCTTTTCCTTATTTATCAAGGCATGGATGAGCCGTCGTTCGAGAAGATATAAGAAGCCGCTAATGCAAAGTAAGCGTGGGAGATTTTGCAAAATTCATTCAAAGGCGTGGTCAAAGTAAAGAAGGTGCGGTTGCAAACTCTAAGAGGTGAGTTCGAATCTCTCTCCATGAAAGAGTTCGAATCAATATCGGATTATTTTTCAAGAGTTTTAGTTGTTGTTAATCAACTAAGAAGAAATGGCGAGGTTATGAGTGATAGCCGTGTGATTGAAAAAATATTGCGGTCACTCGTTCCAAAATTTGATTATATCGTCGTCGCCATTGAAGAGTCAAAAGACGTGGAGTCCATGACTGTGGACGAGCTCATGGGATCGTTACAAGCCCATGAAGAAAGAATGAGAAAGAGAAGCAAAGAGGGAGTGGTAGAACAAGTTCTACAAGCAAAGCTCACTTCGAAAGACAAAGGAGAGAGCTCTAGTAGTAATGCTAGAGGAAAAGGGCGCGGCTACTATGGCGGAAGAGGAAGAGGCAAGAAGAATAACGATGATCAGAGGGGCCAGAGGTCAAGCTTCACAAGAGGTCGTGGCAGAGAAAATAATTCATGGCGAAACAATAATAGACCAAGGTATGACAAATCTCAAGTGGAATGCCATAATTGTCATAAGCTTGGTCATTATGCTTCAGATTGTCGATCTTCTTCAAATAATGTCGAGGAGAGAGCAAACTACGCTAGTAAAGAAAATCAAGAAGACCAGACCTTGTTGGTAGCATGCAAAGGAGATGACTATGATGAAAATTGTACGTGGGTGCTTGATACCGGAGCAAGCAACCATATGTGCGGCACGAAGGAGAAGTCCGTGGAGCTTGATGAATCAGTTTCCGGCAACGTGACATTCGGGAATGGATAAAAAACTCCGGTGAGTGGTCTTGGAAATTTTTTGATTAAGTTGAAAAATGGAAATCATGAGTTTATTTCTGATGTTTATTACGTCCCTAACGTAAAAATGAATATACTAAGTTTGGGACAACTTTTAGAAAAAGGTTATAGGATAAATATGGAGGACCTGAACCTTTTTATAAGAGATAAGAGAGGAAGATTGATTTCCAAAGTGCCGATGACGGGAAATAGGATGTTCTATTTGAACATTCAAAATGACATTGCGAGATGTCTAACAATCTGTGTGAAAGACTCGTCATGGCTCTGACATCTTAGGTATAGAAATCTTAATTTTGGAGGATTAAAGTTACTGTCCAAACAAAAGATGGTTAGAGGTTTGCAAAGAATAGACCACCCGGACCAATTGTGCGAAGGATGTTTACTTGGGAAACATTTCATAAAAAGTTTTCCTAAGGAAAAATTGACGAGAGCCACAAAGCCACTAGAGTTGGCTCACACAGATGTTTGTGGACCGTTAAATCCAAGTTCTTATGGTGGAAATAATTATTTCCTTATATTTGTGGATGATTTTAGTGGGAAAACATGGGTTTATTTCTTGAAACAAAAGTCGGAGGTTTTCTCCAATTTCAAGAAATTCAAATCCCTTGTGGAGAAAGAAAGTGGCTTTGAAATTGTGGCTATGAGATCAGACAGAAGAGGTGAATTAACTTCGAAGGAGTTTGAGGTTTACTGTGAAGACAATGGAATCCGTCGGCCTATTACGGTTCCATATACACCTCAACAAAACGGAGTTGCCGAAAGGAGAAACAGGACAATCCTCAATATGGCCCGGAGTATGTTGAAGACAAAGAGAGTTCCCAGGGAGTTTTGGGCAGAAGCAGTTGACTGTGCGGTTTACCTGATAAACCGATGTCCCACAAAAAGCGTGTGGAACATGACTCCTTTAGAAGCATGGAGCGGAGTGAAACCCGACGTCTCACACTTACGAGTATTCAGAAGTATCACATATGCTCATGTGCCGAGTCAGCTGAGAACAAAGTTGGATGACAGGAATGCCAAGTACATATTTATCGGTTATGACTCTCGATCCAAGGGATACAAGTTGTACGATCCAATTAATAGAAAGGTCATCACAAGTAGAGATGTGAAGTTCGATGAAGAAGGCATCTGGGATTTCGGTGTTCAAGAAAAAGATTATAATTTTCTTCCTATCTTAGAAGAAGAACAACAACAACCACCAGAACCAGTTGCTCCAGCTACTTCACCACCTCAATCACCTCCAACAATGCAACAAAATGATCCATCATCATCAGATGAAAGTTCAAGTGAAAGGCCCTTACGGACGAGGAGTTTAAACGATATCTACGGAGACAATATATCTCTATTTTGTTTCTTTGCAGATAATGAACCAATAACTTTTGGCGAAGCCGTGGAAAGTAAAAAATGGAGAAAGGCGATAAATGAAGAAACGAAGGCTATTGAGAAGAATAGCACCTGGGAGCTTGTAACACTTCCGAAAGGACAAAGAGCAATTGGAGTAAAGTGGGTGTACAAAGCCAAGAAAAACGCTAAAGGGGAGGTTGAAAGATACAAGGCAAGATTGGTTGTAAAAGGCTACAACCAAAGAGAGGGCATCGACTATGATGAGGTATTTTCTCTTGTCGCTCATCTTGAAACTATAAGATTAATTATTTCTCTAGCTGCCCAAAATAGATGGAAAGTCCATCAAATGGACGTCAAGTCTGCCTTTCTAAATGGGCATCTTGAAGAGACGGTATACGTCGAGCAGCCGCCGTGGTACGAAGTAAAAGGACAAGAAAATAAAGTCCTGAAGTTGAAAAAGG
Organism: Papaver atlanticum; assembly: GCA_023531105.1. Classification (NCBI taxonomy): domain Eukaryota; kingdom Viridiplantae; phylum Streptophyta; class Magnoliopsida; order Ranunculales; family Papaveraceae; genus Papaver; species Papaver atlanticum. Next base: position 390,721 of record JAJJMB010006973.1, on the reverse strand, counting down.
CTTTATACGGCCTAAAACAAGCGCCAAGAGCATGGTACAGCAGAATCGACAAGTACTTCCAAGAAAATAATTTTAATAAATGCCCGCATGAACATGCTCTCTATGTGAAGGTGAATGAAAAGGGAGATATGTTGCTCGTCTGCCTATATGTGGATGATTTGATCTTCACTGGCAATAATCAAATAATGTTCGAAGAATTCAAGAAAGCGATGACGAGAGAATTTGAGATGACGGACATCGGTCTTATGTCATACTATCTCGGGCTCGAAGTAAAACAATGGAAAAATGGAATTTTTATATCCCAAGAAGGATATGCGAAGGAAATCCTTAAGAGATTTAAAATGGATGAGTTCAATCCAGCAATCACTCCCGTGGAATGTGGAATCAAGCTATCAAAGCTTGATAGAGGGGAGAAGGTCAATCCGACTCTTTACAAGAGTCTTATTGGAAGATTGAGATACTTAACTTGTACAAGGCCAGATATTCTCTATGGAGTGGGGCTAATCAGTCGCTACATGGAAGCACCTACGACTACCCATATGAAGGTTGCCAAGAGAATTCTGCGCTACTTAAAAGGTACGCTTGATTTCGGTTTATTTTACTCGTCATCATACAAGTACAAACTCGTTGGATATAGTGATAGTGATTGGGCCGGAGATTTAGATGAAAGAAAAAGTACTACTGGATTTGTATTTTTCCTCGGAGACACGGGCTTCACTTGGAGTTCGAAGAAGCAACCAATCGTCACACTCTCCACTTGCAAAGCTGAGTACGTCGCAGCATCATCGTGTGTTTGTCACGCGATATGGCGAAGGAGTTTAATGAAGGAACTTAAAATGGAGAAGGAAGAACCGACTACAATATTTGTGGAAAACAAGTCAGCAATGGCTTTAGCAAAGAATCCAGTGTTCCACGACCGCAGCAAGCACATCGATACATGGTACCATTTTATCCGAGAGTGCATATCGGAGAATAAGGTACAACTGAAATACACAAAGTCTCAAGACCAAGTTGCGGATATATTCACGAAACCTCTAAAGCATGAGGTCTTCGTCAAATTACGATAGATTCTTGGAGTTACTACAAATCAAGTTTAAGGGGGCGTGTTGAAAGAATAAACTTGATTTGGATTAATCAAGAATATTCTAGAAGGATTAATTAGTAAGAAAATGTAAAAGAAATGTGACAATGGAGTATTCTGGAACAAGTATTAGACTAGAGAAATCTAGAGTCAAAGTCAGCAATTAAATGTAAAATAAATGTGAAAAACTAGAGTTTTCTAGAGTAGGTCATACACTAGAAAGTTAGGGAAGGTTCTAGACCTTATAGAGGTCGGTCAATCAAACCCTATAAATAGGCATCAACTGTAACCATTTGAGTTGTAATCGAGTAAAAAGAGAAGTGAGTGGTAAGGTGAGAAAGAGTGAAAGAAGTATAGTCCTTTGTAAGAGAATAAGGTCATGTACGACTAAACAGTTTTGAAAAGTAATGAGATTTGTTTTCTCCCAACCACAATAGAGTGATCAGTGAAACCTTTGAGCGAGTCTTAAACATTTTGAATCCTTCTTCAATACCCATTTAGTCATTAACCTAAAAATCATTTCCAACATGAACTTCCTACACGGACGTTATTTTGCCTGTTCTTGTTGTTCAACAGAATATGGCCTCAAACCCTATATTTGAACTGGTTCTAGTTTTAGGCTTAATAATTAGTTGATTATGTTAAAGAGAATGTAGTTTGAATGGCAGTTAATGGTGTTGGTTGACTGACTGTTTTTAGTGTTTGTAAGGAAAAGGTTTAGCTAGTGAACAACTTTAACACGGAGTGGTGAACTAGAGAGTTTTCATGTCAGAAGTGTCTATTCCATGCATAACTCCAATATGTTGTAATCATACTTCTGTTTTTACTTGTTGTCTCTTCACTTGGTGTTTATTTTGTGCTTTTCGGTTATATATGTGTGTATCTGCCAAAGCACATTTCTAATCTATTGGATGATATTATTTTTCCTTCAGGATGCCAGTTACTTGGCAAATCTTGATAGCAGGGAGCTAATGTGTTGGGAAAAATAGTCTGGTGGCATTGGGGAGGAAGATACCCTGTTAATTATGCCCAATCAGGTAAGGTGGTCATATTTTTGTATTACCTTACTCAGTTACATGGTAATAATAATACTAATTGTACAAATTGAAATTTACAGGCACAAGTACTTGAGGTGTTATCCGAGATGGTTTCAAGAAATCTCAGTTGCAGGATGTTATCGACTTATCTTACAGGTTTATACAAGTGTCTTTGAACAATGACCTGGCCAGTTTTATGTGGCGACGTTTGAGATCTCCAATTTGTTGTTTAATCAAATATTTATTGGTTTATCATTTTGCTGTTCAATCTAAGAACTTAGGATTTCAATCCTTTTTTGTGTAATTTTAAACCTAATGGATACAAAACAATTAATGTTGAATTATTAGTTTGAGTTTAAATTTTGGTTTCATTTGAATTTCAGTTTGAGTTCCTTTTGAGTTTTATTTGAGTTTAATTTGATGGTCAGTCAGATTATTTCAGACTCTACCGTCATTTCAGCAAATCTGAATTTATATATATATTTTTTATATTAGAATTAAATCTACGACCGATTTAGTTAGTCTGTGTGTCTTTACCCTTTGAACCGGTCGTATAACAGAGACCCACGGCTCATGGTCGTACAAAAATAAAAAGCTTTATGAGCGACCCCAACAGAGACGGTTAAAACAGGTCATTTAACTGGTATATATGACTTGTCCTAGCAGTCGCGGAACTTCTATTTTCCACTAGTGAAGCTACTTTGCACCCAAAACAAAATCTCATCAAATGAACTTGAAAAAACAGTTGCACAACTTATAAAAAGTTTACATGTCTCTACAATTTTTTTCCGATAAGGCTAAAACTCTCTTTGATAGTCTTACAGCATCTGGGTATGTAGTCTCTGCCAATGAGATGAAACAATCCATCTGTAATGGGTTGAATCAATCTTATGACCCCATTGTGGCTGCTTTGGGAACCATTGAGGAAAATGGATATGCAAACATCTTATGCGCATCTGCTCTCGTTTGATAAGCGTTTAGAACAACAATTGGCCTTGTTGCAGCGGACAATAGCCAATGTAGCCGTGTCCAACTTAGCGTCATCTGGAAGCACACTTGATCAAAGAATATTCAGTAATCAGAGAAACCAGTACCAGCCAAATAACAATCAGAACTTTCAGCGAAACCAAAACAACCAAATAGACAACAATCAGAGAGACCAAGGTCCATGTCAGATCTGCAAAAACACAATCACACTGCTGATAGGTGTTGGTTTCGTTATGACAGTGAGAATACATATCGAGAAAAAGCACCCACAGCCTATATTGCCTTACCTGGAGGTCAAGCTGTCAATTATTGGGTTACTGATACTGGAGCCACTCACCACTTCACTGCAGGTATCCAAAATTTGATAATTAATAGGGGGAAAGCCACTTTTACTAAAAGGAAAGCTGACTTGAGTCTAGGTTATTTGACTTCTTATCTTTATTGGGTGGATTTAAAATAAACTTTCCCCATATCAAAAAATACTTTTAGAGTTATAGTTTCCGGTGTCACCCTTTAATCTTCCTACCCTAACCATACGTACACATCCCATTTAACCCTTTTTTTTTTTTAATCACTTATTAATCACGCATTAGCAAACCCTAGCTAACATCTAAATACTTAGTTTGTGAATTTGATCCGAATGTGAAGTATTAAAATGGAAGTAAACAATCATATCCAACTGTTTGAGGTAGAAGTAGAAGAACAGAAACACGATACAGAAGTATTACGAGAAAATCAATTGGTCAAGGTAATTGATTTGTTGTTCAGTATTATGATCTTTCTTCCGCGTTTGTTTTCGGCATTCTGAATTCATTTGCAGCTTATAACTTGATGACTCCACATTGCTGGCCTCTACAGCTTCTTTAATTTGTCTCTTTCTGTTCCAAGTTATCCACGGTTTAAAGAATTTTCGTTTTTTCTTTTCTAATTTCTCATATGGCCATTATAACGTCTGCAAGGAAACTTTCTCAGGTCTGGCCTTGTTTATTCGTACTATTATTTTTTGATAGCATATTTGCCTTTAAGATCAGTAAGCACAATGTGGGAGCTTTTCTTTCTGAATCAAGGGTCTTGCATGTGGGAGTTTTTCTTTTCTTTTTGTAACATCAGTAATTATAAATGTGCAGTTTCTTTCATTGTTTATCTGCTAGTTGTCTTCTCTAGACGGTTCATTTTTCATATCATTGGACAGAGTCCAATATACGTGCAGTCTCCTTATCGGACTGTCACTTTCTTTGCATACCCCCTCTTTTCCCTCCTCCCGTACGTCCTGTTTGAGTATACCCTTGCATAGATGATAGATCACTTAACCAAGTTCTCATGTCATCCGCCCGGCTGAAGGTTGATAAGGGAATCTAAACTCCAAAAAAACTTAATATCAAATCCACTCAATATTAACTAGAAGTCAAATATCCTAGACTGAGTCAGCTTTCCCTCTAGTAAAAGTGGCTTTTCCCCTATTAATTATCCAAAATTTGGGCATACCTCATGAATATGAGGGAACTGATCAAGTTAAAGTTGGTAACGGTAATGACCTGCAAATTGCACATGTTGGTAATGCATCATTCACTCATAATACACGCTGTTATCATTTGAACAACATTTATCACGTTCCACAAATAAAGACGAATCTACTCTCAGTTTTTCAATTTTGCAGGGATAATAATATGTATTTTGAGTTTCTCACCAATTATTTTGTTGTGAAGGACAAGTCCACAGGAACCGCGCAGTTGCAGGGGAGTAATAGGAATGTGTTATACATGTTTGATGACCTAGGTGAGATACGTGGTTCAATATCTCCAAAGTCTTTTCTTTGACAATCTGCTTGTTTGGCACCTGCATCTAGGACATCCGATGCTTAGCACAGTCTCTAAAACTATCAACAACTTCTCTCATCCAGTTTTAAATAAGAAGTTTGATTATTGTCACTCTTTCCATATCAGTAAGTGCAAGAAGCTTCCCTTTTCAGTTAGTACAACTACTTTTGATAAACCATTAAGTCTAATTATTTCAAATATTTGGGTTTCACCACAAACCTCTAGAAATGGATTTCGTTATTATATGCTTATTATGGATGTTTTCTCTCATTTTACTTGGATATTTCCTTCGGTGCAAAGATCTGATGCCTTACCTATTTTCATACAATTTCACAAACAAATTGAAAACATTACCGAGCATAAAATAAAAGTTTTCCAATCTGATAATGCCCTGGAATACAAAAATTTCACTTCCTATTTGAACAATTCAGGAATTCAACATTGGTTTTCTTGAATTGTGAAGTGGCCTGGCACTTATATTTCATGCAAATATGCCAAAATCCTTTTGGTCTGAAACCTTCTCAACAGCATGTTACCTTATCAATAGAGTTCCCAAATCAATTTTTGATTCTAAAACTCCTCTTAAACTATTGTTTAACAAACATCCTTGTCTTTAGCTGTCTGGCATACCCTTGTCTTAAACCATATAACTCTACCAAGCTAGAGCCTCGGTCCTTACCATGTGTCTTCATATGATATAGTGGTGCTCACAAAGGTTATGTATGTATTCATCGTCCAACTAATAGGCAGTATATCTCTCGGCATGTAAGATTTGTCGAAAACTCATTCCCATTCACTCTGTCTCAGCAGCCGGATCCTGTGACTTGTCAGCAAGCTGAGTATCCTAGTACGCAGTTTTTATCAATGTTTAGGCCTCCTGCACCTGTAGCGCCACAACTGGATCAACCTGCTATGCTGGAACTACTGCAGCCACACTCACCAGCTCCTGAAGTTGCAGTTACTCTGCCTGTTTCTGTACAACCAGCAGCAAGTGCAACATAGAATGTGGCTTTGACGGCTCAGTCATTGCAAATCAATCACTCTGCAGATTCAACTGCTCAGCAACAGGGTCACACGATGGTCACACGTGGAAAATCAGGTATAAACAATGCATCAGTTGCATGATGAAGACTTTATGGAGCCAACATGCTATTCCAAGGCCTGTACAAATCCTAAGTGGAGAACTTCTATGGATGTTCAAATTAATTCCTTAATTCGAAATGTAACATGGTCACTGGTTAAATTTGAAGATGGTATGAATGTTTTGTGGGATCAAAATGGGTGTTTCGCATAATGAAAAACCCTCATGGCAGCATTGAACACTACAAGGCTCGCTTGGTGGCAAATTCACCAGCAAGAAAGAATCGATTATGGGGAGACATTCAGTCCGGTAATAAAACCTTGTACCATTCGTCTTGTGCAGTCGATTGCGTTTATGAATCACTGGCCTCTGTGTCAACTGGATGTGGAGAATGCCTTCCTACATGGTGTTTTAGAAGAAGATGTGTACATGAAGCAACCTATAGGTTATGTGGATCCAAACTTTCCTAATCATGTTTGCAAATTACATAAATCACTTTACGAGCTTAAACAAGCACCGAGAGCTTGGTTTTCACGGCTCAGTGGACACCTTCTTCGACTTGGATTCACCGGTTCAATTGCAGATAACTCTCTCTTTGTACACAAATCTTCCAGCTCTATCACTTATGTACTTTTTTATGTCGATGATATTATCGTCACTGGTTCTGACCCTGCGCAGATTCATAAGCTTATTAAATACCTGGGAAATGCTTTTGCAGTCAAGGACATGGGAGATTTGTCCTTCTTTCTGGGAGTTGAAGTCATAAAGCAAGATCAGAAGGTTCTCACTCAAAGAAAGTATGTAGCTGACCTATTACGTCGCACAAAGATGATATAAAACCGGTGTGCACTCCACTATCATCTAATGTGAAAATACCCAAGAAAGCAGCCAGAAGTTTGAAGAACCTACACTTTACAGAAGTGTAGTGGGTACGCTGCAATACTTGCACATAACACGTCCTGATATCTCAGTTGCAGTGAATAAAGCATGTCAATACATGCACGGGCCATATGTTGAGCACTGGGAGCTTGTAAAACGTATTCTGCGATATCTGAAACATACAGTAGACTATGGCCTGGTTTTACGTCCGAAATCTGACTACCCTCTCCATGCTTATACTGATGCCGATTGGGCAGGCATCCTAGATGACCGCAGGTCTACAAGTGGATATTGCATCTACTTTGGTGGCAATCTAATTTCCTGGAGCGCTCGTAAGGAGAAAACAGTTTCCAAATCAAGTACGGAAGCATAATACCATGGAGTGGCAATAGCTACATCTGAGCTTATATGGATTCAATCGTTCCTGAAAGAATTGGGTATCCAGCCGTCCACTCCAACACTGTGGTGTGATAGCTTGAGTTCAACATACCTTACAGCCAACCTATTTTTCACGCACGTAATAAGCATATAGAGATCGACTACCACTTCGTCAGTGAAAGAGTTGCGAGTAAACAGCTGCACGTTAAATTTAGTGTCAAAAAACAAGCAATTTCCGAATAGGGCACCAATTACAAATTACAAGTTTCCTAAACCAAGTGTAATACAGAGTCAGAAACTCAAAGATGGAGCTTCCCTTAGGTTAAACTAATGTTGTTAATCCTTGCATTTAATGCAGGTCATTACATTGTTCCGGACTGCACCGAACATAGAACTTGTTAACCCATGCATACAAAAGAACTTTATCTATTCTACAATATTCTTCTGTTGCAAATCAATATGATCTTTTACTTATCTGAACTCTTCATGAGGGGAAGTCGGAAGTATGCCCGTATGGCTTGCATTTTCTGAGTATATCCTGTCCTTCATGCTGGCTTGCCAAAGCAGAGCCCGAAAGCCTATTTTTAGCCCCATTATAGGTCCCTAGGGGTTTTTAAGGGAAACCCTAACTTCTATAAAAGCCGATATTTTATGTAGTTGCACCGAAAAGAGTTGTTATTAAAGATAAATACGAAAAATAGATTGTATTTGCTTTTTAGCTTCAGAGGTAGGTAGTACGGCTCTGTGTTCTATATCACATAAAACTCTTTGTATATATTTTTCTTTATCATGTTCTCATATCTTTCGCAGGATTTGTAGAAGAAGTTTGCGAACAGAAGATTCAGGTAGAATTCAACGTTTTACTTTTTTTCCTTTTCTTTTGTGTGATCTCTTTGTTGTTACTTTTTTTGCACGCAGTCCTATACTCGTATAGTTTGTGTTGTTGGAGACATAGGTAGGCTCGTATTTGTATCTCTATATATCTGTATGACTATTTAATCATGATCCTCTGCATGTGAATAAGTTTTGTGTTTTTTTTTTCCTGGTGTAATATTGGTGTTTGTTCTTTTTTTTTAATTGAAGGGTTTAATCATGATTCTCTATTATCTTGGTGATATTTTTGTTGTTACAGTAAATTGATTGTCGTGCATAACAACTCCGTGATGGAGATGATGAGGGCTATCGTTAGGCGGTTGATAGGACTTTTTTCATCGGGGCCTGCTGTTCAAGATTCAGCTCCTAATAAGAGTTTGGATGTGTCTGAGAGGATGGATGATAAACCTACGGAAAAGGTAAATCTCTTTAATTTCAACACATGGTGCAATATGTGCTTAAGATGTATGGTTTTAGCCTCTACAATATGTGGTTTGTGGCTATAGAGTAAGGAGCACTAGGCGCCCAGAAGAAAACAAAAGTTGCTTACGTTTTTGCGCTTTTTAAGCGTTTTTATTATTAGCTAGGCGCTCGGTTGCACAACTTGTGTGCCTATGCGTTCGGTATAATAAAGTTGTTCTGACGCATTATGGTGTTATTCAGTTGGGTTTTTATTTCCAAGTTTCAAGTATCTATTATCATCTTTTTGTTACATGGTGTAACTCGGCTTATTCCTCTTGTGGATAGATGGATGCCAAGTTCATCGAGGCTGTTCGTTTATGCGATGATCTTGACGAAATGGTTAATAAGTATGGAACGACGGTGTGGAATTTGTACGATGATCACTTTCCAGAGCTTGCAAACATTGTACCAGACAATGTCCTGTATGCCAAAGTAGTGAAGTTGATGGGAAACCGAACAAATGCTGCAACTCTTGATTTTAGTAAGGTATGGCGTTTCTGCCGATCAAATAAATAGAAAATGTACGTACTATGCGTTATGATGTTGATCTGTTCGTTGTATTAATTACTTAGATCCTACCTGAAGAGGTTGAGACTCAATTGAAAGCGGCAGCAGCCGTATCCATTGGATGTGAGCTCAGTGAACTGGATCTCATCAATATCAATGGGCTCTGTGACCAAGTGTTGTCTCTTTCCGAGTCTAGGGATCAGCTCTATGATGACTTGAAAACCAAAATGAACACCATTGCTCCAAATCTTACTGCTCTTGTTGGCGATCTTGTTGGAGCACGACTCATTGCTCATGCTGGTGGCACGCTGAACCTTGCTAAACAACCTGGAAGCACAATTCAGGTTTACGGTGCAGAGAAGGCTTTCCGTAGAGCTCGGAAGACAAAACATGCTACACCCAAGTACGGGCATATCATCTATAATTCTCCTTTGATTAGTAAAGCTTCCCCTAGAATGAAGGGAAAGATGTCTAGAACTCTGGCAGCCAAGATTGCATTGGCCATCAGATACGATGTTTTGGGAGACGCTCAAGATAACACCATGGGCGTGGAGACTCTTAACAAGGTAAGACTTAGGAGTTCGGTTTTCAGTATTTTCGAAGTTTGTCTTTTGAACTCCTTTCTGATTAGAATGTTCTTGAGTAGCTTGAAGCAAGGTTGAGAAGTCTCGAGGGTAGAGCGATGCCTCGTCCTATAGAGGTTGGATTATTTATCCTCAGTTTCTACTTTATTACTTTAAGTGATGTAGGTTATATATGAGGTATTTATTTATCGTTTACTCATGGTTCCTTTTTGTATGTAGACGTACAATCGATCAGCTGATGCGGTAACTCCAATGTTGTACGAAAGCAAGATAAAAAAGAAGAGAACTAAAAGATCCCTGGTGGAAAAACAAGAGAAACCATTCGAAACCGAGGCCGATGCACAAGGCCAGAACGACATAAGCCAGATGCATAAATCCAATGATGAAGAAGATCTAATCTTTGAGACCTGATTATCTCTTGATAACAGCTATAAGCATTTTCTGAGGATCCATGTCAGAATGAAAAACCTTAGCTAATACTCTATTTTAATTTGTGATTGGATTTTTTGAACTTCAAGGTTTTTGATTGGTAAAATGTATATGATGAATGATTCACTGGGCTATGAGAAATACAAATTAATTATCTGTTTTAAATGATAGAATTTACCCCCCCACTCCCCCCCTCCCTCCCTTAGTCCCTTACACAACAGTAGGTGCTATTTTTTATGGTTGATGGTCTCCGCTCAAGAATTTCTAAACCTTTTCTCTTGTAGGTATCACCGATCTGTGGGTATCGGGCGGTCTTGAGCTTCCACTCCTAACGATAGTTTTAGGAGTGGAAGAAGTATTGCTATATTTTACAGCTTTTAAATCCAGGAGTTAGAAGTATTGTCATATTTTACAGCCATATCACTTTGATTATGGCAAAGTAATACATAACATGACCTGCCACAAATTTTTAGTTCCGAAACCATATAGCAGTAGTAGTAGGTAAACTACTGGTTGATTAGTGGTGGGCGGAGCCACCATCTTTCATTCGTTCAGCTTTGGATAATGATAGATCGAATCTGTCTACCTATAGATTTCGATAACTGTAATATGTTTATTCCGTTTTTTTGTTTTCTTTTTTCTGTTTCTTCCTTCTGAGGTTTTGGCTTAGTCCCTCTCTTCTTTTCTTTGCCTTTTAATAAAATCTCCTTGTGACCTTTGCCAAAAAGAAAAAAGGAAAAGCAAGAGACGCAAGAAAGCTCAAGCATAGAGAACATGGTAAAGGATTAGGCACTTAAATTTTCAATTAGTTCATTCAAAAGAATGTGAAATATCCAACAGTACTCATGAACTATGTTGTAAAAGGCGCTGGGTGAGGCGCCAAGCCCATCGCCTCACCTAGCCTAGCACTTAAGCGTTTCTAAGGCGCCCAAGGCGACCAGACTTGTTCATGGTTTGGCGCCTGGGTGCCTTTTTTTGCCGGCTAGTACCAGCTGAGCTAAGATCGTCGACAAGACTAGTACCAGCGGAGCTAAGATCGTCGACATCTTCATAATTTAAAAACTCTAATATTTGCTTCAATGTTTTACCACTTGCGCCACAAGCCAGTAAGCCCAGAGCAGCAAAAATTGAGAACGGAGAGAACGCGAAGTTCTTATCTTTCGACTCATTTAACCAAAGGTTTTCAAAGAGTTTTAGACATGAATTTATCTTATTACGGTCTGCTTTTGTAATCCTCTTAATTGTACACTACTGTTTGATTTCATCTCTTGTGCTGTTATGACGAACCCCAACGATTACCTGAAATACAGCAGTAGAAGGACTAACCAAAGAGAAAGAAGATTGAACTACTTCGCCAGAAGAACCGTGAGACTGCACTTGTTTAACCAATTTCCTCTGTAAATCATAAGTAGATTCAGCTGATGCTTTAAGCTCCCCGTGGTATTGGTTTCCATTCCATATTCCATCACAGCTCCGGCATTCAAAAGTATAAACTCCCATTCTTTTTCCCTCCTCAAAAAACGTTCACTCCGAAACTCCAGTACCAGAAAGATCTGACTTCTTGAAACCAAATTGCTGTTGTCCTTAAAATCCTCTAGCTAGTTTACCAAGATATATATACACAATTTATATGAACCAATTTATGAAAACCTTTTAAAGTAGGGACTAGGTTTGTAAGACTTTCTCAAACTCGGCCCAGCATCCGCAGTAATCTATTTATAGTTTTAACGTCCTTGGGCAGAACTAACTTCCAAAACGGAATTACATTCCATGGGCAGAACTAACTTGGAAAACCGGATTGCAAGGTTAATGTTGCCCAGGACATATGAAGTACAGGCCAATTGGCAATGGATTGGTCATTCTAATAGTCCTACATGGACTATCATTCTTTCATCCATTTGCTTTCAGCAATACAGATGTTTGATCAAAACCCAAAAAAAAGACATATGAAGTACAGGATCTTTAGTTTCCCATACAATGTGGGTAGGGGTGAGTATTTAGAGTCGAATTCGCAATATACTTTTACAACCTTGAGGACAAGGTTGATTTTAGGTGGGAAGGAATGTTATGTATCTGTAGGGTGGCTATTACTTAGGATTTTCTTAATTAGTTACTGTAAATGTTGTAAAAATAAACCTTATAAAAAGGTGTAATGAAATTATTTTGGAATTATGGATTGAATATGTTTGTTCAGAGAGATTCTCTAGCAGAGTTTGATTGCACTCTAACGTGATCACCAGAGGTTTTAGGAGTTTCCCTCGAAGAAAACTCATATTCTTACGTAAGAACGTAATAATTGGTCTCTGAGCTAGGTTAGCATAAGATCTTTGGTGTTTTATTTCATAGTTATTTGCTGAGTCATCTATTTAGTAGGAGAGAGTGGGTCATTACCAAAAGGGTGAAATAGTAAAATGGCTTGTACATTATTATATTGTTGCTATCTCTCGATTCATTCCTACTTGCACTAGTTTTTATAATTTATTTATTATTGTTCAGTGCTTTTCATAGTAATGATTGGGTGTCATCTTAACAAAATCCAATTTGTTTAAATAAATGACACTCAATATTTGTATCTATATGGAATTTTAATTTTAAATACACGTTGCAATTATTGTTTATTGAATTTTTTAAAATAATTTTGAAAATCTGATTGATATGCTTTCTTAATAAATCTTGATATTTTGTGGGTTAGTCCAGCTGACACTCCTTGCACTACAATAAAGGTAAGATCTTTAATTAATAAAAACAGATTCTCTTGATCTTCACAATTAAAAAAATACTGTAATAAGATTTTATTTTTCTAAATACAGTGCTTTAAATTGAAGTTTAAAATTATATATAGTTGCGTCCATCAAAATTCTTCTTAGCTCAAATATGGGGAGAATTTTTTTCATTTTTCTTCTGAAATTATGCATGTTTCACTACTATTAAGCTCAGTCACCGCAGAGAATCCAAAGAAAGGGTTCACAATTAAGATGATTCATAGATATTCTAAAGAATCACCTTTATATCCAGGTGACCATCTAACAAGAGACTTGAGGATCCAAAGACTCGTCGAACATTCCAAATCGCGAGCACGTTACATAGAGTCACAAATATTTCTGCAGAGCAATTCAACACGCTCCATGAATCCTGATGTTGCACGTTTACCTGTAATGTACGAAACAAGCGGGTTTTATATTGGAATGGTTGGTTTAGGTATGTTTCTTGGTAAGCAAAAACCATTCATGAATTATTATTTAATGATTGACACAGGTAGTGATCAAACATGGCTTCAATGCGAAGGTGCCACTAAGACTTTCAATCAAGATATGCCACTTTATTCTTGGAGTCTGTCAACTACATATCGTCATGTTCCTTGTAATACACATCCTCTTTGCAAAGGAGATAAGTGCAATGCTGATGGACAATGCACTTACTTATCAGACTATGAGAGTGGATCAATTATATTTGGTGTTGTTGCTAAAGAAAAGTTCACTCTAAAATTCAGCACCGGTGGCCTTGAAAGTATTGAATTACTCATGGGTTGTGGTTTCGTTTCGAAATCTTTATTGGCAAGAATCATGTATTTAGAAAACCTGATCTTATTGCAGGGATACTCGATTTAGGATCAGGACAATGGTCTTTTCTAAACCAATTAGGTGTTGTCGGAGAAGGTAGATTTTGCTACTGCTTCAAGACTTTTAACTATAATATTGAGGGATCAGATACATACTTAAGGTTTGGTGCAGATGCGACGATTGGAGGCGTAGGTCAAAATTTACATATAACTCTCATTGTCGTGCCTAATTATCCGACTTCGCTCTATTACTTAAATTTAGAAGATATTAGTGTTGGTAAAAAGAGAGTCGGATTTCCTAGAGGTACTTTTAAGCTTGACGAGAAAAGAGAAGGCGGTACAATCATAGATTCTGGCACTCCAATATCCACCATGTATAAAGATCATTTTGATAAAGTTGCAGATTTGGTGAAGGCACATTTTAACAAGCTCGGAATTGAATATATTGGTTCCCAATACGATTTTGATGTTTGTTTCCGTCATCGGGGAAGGTTTGATATTACTAACTTCCCTTCCATCACACTTCATTTTCAACAGGCTGATTATGTTATTCCAGATTATAAAGCCAATTTTGTGGTGACATCCGTTGGAAACATTTGAATAGGAATTTTTCGTGATGATACAAATATGCCAGGTTTCATCTTAGGAGCAATGCAACAAGCTAATAAACGAATTTTATACAATGTTATGGATCGGTCACTCTCATTCGCTACAGAGTATTGTGAGTTAGATTCATGAAGGGACAATGCCATTTAGTTGGGAATTAGCCGATGATGAATTCATTACTTTGGAATTTAATAAACTACTATTCTAGTTCTTCTCGTACCATATTTTTTTTTAAATATTTTCAGCAATTGTTTTTCCATTTTTTGGAACTATAAAAATAGTGCCCACCACTTGCTAATTAAAACCACTTTGCAATCATACTCGCTTCAGATTGTCTGTATTTCTTTTATTTTTTTTGATGAAAATCACATTTCAATTTATTCAAATTAAAATAGTGATTACATGATTGCTTACAATATTATCAAAAACACCAAAATACAAGATAATCCAAACCTAAATATAAATGACGACACTAATTGCAAGTACACTGCGAAGAGAAAGTACCATGAACCGCAAAGACATCCAATTTTTGTAGATGTAGTAACGAATGATGGCATGAACAGGAATCGGCACAATTATTAAAAATGGTCCTTTTTTGGTTTTATCTTCCAAAAATATTGGATAAATATATTAATACACAGATATAGGTTTTTGTATCAATTTTACCCCTAAGAAATAATTTTATTACTTTTATGTCCTAAAAATTAGTGGACCTTTACTATTAATATATTTTTAGTCTTTTTAAATGTATTTAATTATGGTCTATATGGTTGCCCTAAAATTATGTGATGACTAATCGGTACCGGAAGAGATTGTGATTACGAAATATTGGTGCATTACTTCTTTTTGAGACATTTTAATATCAATGAAGGAGGCAATTTCTAACACAAAAATATAATAAATATGTGTTTTATTTTTTAATATATATTAACTTTTTCAATTCCAGAAAAATATTACTCTAAATCAGGCTCTTTCAAGAAATTAGTTGGCACACGAGACACAAGTTGTGTGCCAATTCCTTTCTGAAGGACCACCCATATTCTATGGAAAAGAAAATTTTCAACTCTAACATTAGCATCATGACTAGCCGAGAAATTAGACAATCTCTTAAGAAAGTCGATGGTCTCATCACCAAGTCCACCAAGAGTGGTGAAAGCTAAGGTGCCAAAACCGAAACCCTGAGCATTACACTTTTCCAGATACTTCTTTCGCTTGAGAGAGACAGCTCTGTCAATGGCTTGACCTGGGACAAGGGAGCGAACACCATTCCCTGTGAAGAGGGAAACAACCGTAACATCTAGGCATACGTCACGACCATTATCCCAATTATAAACCAAAAGTTCCGCAGGTATTAGACCAGAGCCATTATCAGAAAGAAAACCAAGATCTACTTCTTTCCTTGCCGGAACACCCACCCGATAACATATATCCGCGAAAGTATCACGGAGAAGGTCATGTCTGAACTTCAAGCCAAGATCCTTTTTGCAATGCACAGCATGGTCTCCAAATTTGTCCATCTCAGACATGCAACTAGGGAAAATCCCATCCTCTTCAAAGAAAGGAATCCCTAGCCTATATTTGAGGATTGCACTGAAGTGTCTCGGACCAATTTTATGACCCAAGCCTTCAATGGGGACTGCCAACAGATAATCCTGAGTGTGTTGGACTTGATTACATTTCCACAATGCCATATCACACTCTTACATTTGGAAGCTGGTAGGAATCGAATTAACCACAGTATCAAAGTAAATAGTTGCGAGGGAACTCATAAAGTGAACTGGTGCAACATCTTCTAAACTGGGTAGAGGTATGGCAACACTACAAGTTGTGTTAAAGTCATGTAAGGCATTAGTGAAGCAATAACCAATATGGTCAATACCTGAATGTCTCAAAAATGGAACTCTACAAGGAAATAGTCTGAAGGCAGGAAGCAAGGTAACAGTAGGTGCGTGTGTCGTACATAGAATAGGTACCCAATCCACCATACTTGAGAGGAAGAGTAACGATTCTATGTTGGAGCAGCCCATATTCAGGGCCGTCACCAGTGATTAAGCGGCGTAAAAACTGAAAGAAATGAGCATCAAAAACATCTGTAGCCGAGTTCATAAAACCCGGTAAAGTAGTTCTCAAGGTGAAGTACAATCTTGAGACTCCTGTACAGTTTCTAAGTAACAACAACTCGCATTGAGGATCCTCTAATTTGCTTACTACATCCATCAAGCTGACAGTCTTCTGAACCCTTTTGTAAACCATGTCCATACAATAATCTAAATTAGTGCTCATTGGACCTCCCAATAGTTTAACACCATATGATGGTCTACTAATGTGAGAAGGAAACAACTCAAAGCTTCTGCTGTCAAGAGAAGGCCAATATAGCTCAGTTTTATCGATGTTCATGTGCATCCCCAGTCCTGGCCCTTCTTCTTGTAAGAACATTGTCCAAATAGTATAGTCGAGCCGGTTTTGCATAACAAAACTCAACCCAACGAGAGATTGAAGGGCACTGAGACCTAACCTCTCTAAGCATGGTTGTACGGTTCACAAGGTTAAAAGCATTAGTAAAATCAACCAACAACATGGACAAGGAATCTTTTTCACCCTTAGCTTCAACCAGGCGATTGACAGAATGTAAAATGGATTCACTTCCCTTAGAAACACCCACCCCAAATTGGTAATCTGAAAGATATGAGTTCATGACCTTACCAATGTGTGTAGCAGCGACTTTGGAGAATAATATTCTCCAAATAGTGCCCACCTCTATGAGCCTCAACCCTCCCCCTGGTTTCATAAGTGGCGTAAGAGGAGAGATGGCCACGTAAATCCCTAATGCAGGAGGGAATTTACTAGCCAACCACAAGTTCACAACATCTGTGATTGCAGTGATTAGCTCATCAGAAATGGCAGCAGCTGCGCCACTTAGCGAGTCAAGTAGGTGTTGCGCCCTTAGTCCATCATGGCGGCAAGAAGTGCCTTTCGGAAAGCTCTTCATCCTGCCAAGTACTAGCTCTTTGGAGGCAACAAAAGCATCCTGCTTGATAGGTTCAGATGGAATAAGAGGGGGAGCAACATACGGGTGTTTGTTCCTGAGTTCCTTGAGGGTGCCATCATTTTGCGGAGCTACCCCACTAGAAGTGAGGGTTCTAATTGCTTCTGTATAAAACCCATTCCTTAGTTTGTTGCGGCATAATCTCAGGTTCGTGGTTTCCTGGATCTTTTGTTTTTTCCTCTTCTTCTTACGCATAAACCTCTGGAAAGCATCATACCCTTCAAGGACCCTGTTGACTAGCATTACACATCCATTTGGCTCACACCACAATGATAATGCTTCATTGATAACTTCAAACTGACACTTCTTCCTAGCATTAGCTTTCACCTCAGCACCATCCTTGGGCAGGTAAGTATTGAGGATGCAGATTGGAAACAGTAGCAGACAAATCTATGAAGAGAGATCGCCAGGATTCATAACAACTTTCTGCAACACAATTTTGAAAATTCTGGCGAAGTGCAGTTTGCACTTGGCAGGAATGATGGATACTGTACGTATTTGTCGTCGAAGAACTGAATCCAAAAGTTCTAAACTAAGCACAGGAAGTGGGCATTCTGAGGAGCTAGCATTAGCACTGCCAGAAGCCGCAGTCTCTAGAACACAGAGTCCGTGAATAAGGAAGTCAGCTCCAACACCATTATCTGGTGCTTTTGTCACACCCCCTTGATGCAATCTACATGATCTACTCCATGCATGTAGATGCTTGCACTTAGCGCACAACCACATTTGTAATTGTGAAAGAACATCCTCCCATTTGCTTAGAACTTCAGCACTTGTGCTGATTCTTTCACGAGATAAGTCCTTACCCACTTTGTCAAAGTGATGATTGCCTAGATGCGTGATTAATCCAGTTTTGCTATATCCCTTCTTCTTGTTACAACCATCAAAACCACAAAAGGGACATATGAAATCACCTTGTGCAGCACTCTGTGAATCGGACCCTGCAGTGGAGATGAAGATCTAACTAGAAGAAGCAGTTCACACTCCAGGCATGGCAGAAACCCTAAGTCGTGATAGGCAGTCAAAAGATAATGCAGATAGGGTATCAATCGAAAACCAAAGAATGGGAGACCAGGAAGGAAGGGAAGCAAGAAAAAGAGATTAAGGAGAACAGGATTGATCAAGAGAAATCCGTAATCCCCCAGAATCGCAATCAAATCGCCTCTATCCCCCTTCCGAAAAAAGTGGTCTCCGAGAATAATATATTGTGTTATACATTATGATTTTGGTGGGAGGTACAGCTACCATCTTTGATGCATTTGGATATGATCTTAAGCATTAATGAGTCAATTATCTATCCTTTAAAAATAAAATAAAAAAAGTAAAGGAAATATATTTTTTCTAATCTTAGTCAGGAAGGTCCAGATTCTAGCTGGACCACTATAAATTATTCAAAAGTACTATAATTAGAATTTGTTTCTATAAAATTAGGTCAAAAATGGTCCGTAATTTTTTTTTTTTTACCAAAGTCTAGACTGTAGGGGCGAAATATCGCACAAGGCATAACTTGACTTCGTCCCAGATAAGACAGCCCTAAACACGAAGATACCACGATAATCAAAGATCAAGGCGAAGAATAGGAGCGCGATTATAAAGAAGGAGTGCGAAGAAACAATCATGCAATGAAGATAAAGCGAAGATCGGTTCAAAAAGAGCTGTGCGAAAGACGTAGTAAATACCACGAAGGATAGCGACATCCCTCCAAAGCCTGGCGAATAAGACAAACTAAAATAAGATAAGTTAACAAAGATCTTGCATGTGATCCTCAGTTGTCTTCTACTAGTTATATTGGCCTATATAAGGGTTCAAAAATGATAGAGAGAGAGAGAGATCGGTGAAGAGAGAAGAACTAAGAAATCATCTAGAGAACCAAGAGAGTATCTTTAGAACTTAACATTCATCTTGTATTTGTCCATTGTTGTATGTAAGTTCACCTTGAAATCATTGTAAGAGCTCCATATATTCAATACAAAGTGTTTGTGAAGATCATTCTAGTGTCAAATTGGTGAATAATATCATTAATGTTTGAGTTTATCCTTATTACTTAAGCTTTGTGCTATTATCATTACAAAGGGTGTATTTGTGTGATTTTACGCAACTACATAGACGATAAAAATCCCCAAATTATGGGTTGCCACATATATGCCATACAGATTCAGAAAGGTCCGGACTATCAAACCTAGAGTTTGGACCATAAATGACAGATAAGCGCCATGTAGATTCATGAAGGTGCGCACCTTTGAATCCAAGTTCTGGACCTCACAATGTGGTCATCAACCCATTTCTGTTTTCGTACCTACACCTTTCTTACACATCTATCTCGTATACCCTAAAGGTCCACAAATCGACTTCTTTTGCTTATTTGATTGAATTTATGATGAAGATTATGAAGGAAGGAATTGATGATTTTGGTTGAAATGGAGAAGGGGAAAGTAGTTCCTCTCTTTCTCTTCTATTTCATTAATTTTTCTTCCTACTACATTCTCTGTCTTTTTTGGGTCAATATATGACCATAAAGATAAGAGGACACATGGATCTTTATTGTCCATACAATTCTACTACTACAGTTAATTAATTATATTACTACAAATTTTACTAATTAATTTCATCACATTACTCAACATTCTCCTCCTTAATGTGATGATCCACAGCTCCTAGTAATTCTATAAAATTTTGAAACTTGCCTTTGGGAAGTGCCTTGGTGAATATATCCGCCAATTGGTCTCCCGTCTTGCAATACTTGAGTTCTATCTCACCATCTTCAACTGCTTCTCGAATGAAATGATACTTGAGTTTGATGTGCCTTGCTTTACAATGCTCAACCACATTTTTTTGACATAGAAATTGCGGATTTGTTGTCACAAAAATTTCGGTGCACCCTTCTTGTTTCTCTTGGATGTCTTCCATGATTTTTCTTAGCCATAGAACATGAGGTGTAGCTATTGATGCCGAAATGTACTCCGCTTCCTCCGTGGATAGAGCTACGGTTGGTTGCTTCTTCGATGCCCAAGAAAATATACCCGAACCAAGAGAAAAAACATATCTCGATGTACTCTTCGTTTCATCAAACATCCTCCCAAGCCGATATCACAATAGCCAACTAATTTGACATCCAAATTTCTAGAATACATGATTCCAAAATTCATTGTTCCTTGAATATATCTTAACAACCTCTTTGCCGCGCCAAGATGTAGATGAATAGGTGAACGCATAAACCTAGAAAGCATACTTGAAGCAAACATAATATCGGGTCTTGTATGTGTAAGTTACAACAAGTTTCCAATAAGACCACTATAGTAAGTCTCATCAACCTTTCTCCCTCCATCATCTTTCTTGAGTTTCTCTTTCACTACAAGTGGTGTTGATGTGAGGTTACAACCAAGCATACCAAATTTCTTCAACACCTTTTCGGCATACTTTCTTTGAAAATTGAACACTCCATCTTCACTTTGATGAACTTCAATACCAAGGAAGTACTTGAGCAAACCCATGTCACTCATCTCATATTTCATCATCATTTCTCTCTTGAATTGTTCAATCATATGAACATCATTACCCGTAAAAATAAGGTCATCAACATATAAAGCAAATAGGTAAGAAATGCACTTTGTAACAACTAATTATAAAAGAAATCCATTAATCGGATCATCCTCCCCGGATGTTGAATTGGCTGTCGTTGTCAAATTTAAAATACGAAATATATTGGATTAGATGCTATGAGGCTCCGTATATGCTCACTCCTAAATGTGGGACTGATATCAACTTATACACGGCAAAACTATGGAAAAAAGAGAGAGAGACAGGAATAATAAGACCACTTAGCCGGTAATATATCGTTTCTTTCCAAAAAAAAAAAAAAAAAAAAAAAAAAAAAGTTGATAGCATGTACAGGGCAAGTGTTAAGAATCAGACCACCGAATTATTAGGAGCAAATCATAACATTAATTACCATTAATTAATACCTGGAGGTCTACTTTCTCTACTATAGAGTAATTAATACCGTTGGTTTTGATATTAATATTATGATCATTTTATTTATTTATTTTGACAGTTGGGGAAGATTTTCAGAGGGCATAAATGCAAAGATTCTTCTAATTAATTTGTTTAGATTTTTTTTTTTTTTTTTTTTTCTAATACTATTTTTGTTTAAATCTCTTTAGCTATAAAAGAGAACCATATAGGTGGTTATGGAAGAGATAGAACATACAATGTTTTTAACATTATTGAGAGCTTAGTTCATTTTTTCAAGCGAGAAATAATCAAAAAACTGTTCAACTATTTTATCCCATAGGATTTCTGAATTAAGTTTTTGCAAGTAAAATCAAAAGGTTAGAGACTGATTACCCGACGGATCTGTTTGAAATTCGTTTTGTACGAGTTCTTTTTTCTTGAATATCTTGTGTTGTTAAGAATCTAGTTATAGGCATATATACAAAGTTTCTCGATTTATAATTTTCTTAATTCTGACTAATCTTGATGGCCCCTTTTCTTATGCGTGAAGGTGCATTTCTTGCCGAATCGGTATGTTAAAAGTTACAGTGAAAGAATCATCCGTTGTGAAACCGGCAAAAGAAACGCCAAAAGTGTGTTTGTGGACGTCAAATATTGACCAACTATCACCAATACACGTACAAACCGTGTCTTTCTATAGGCGTCCAGCATCAACGAACGATTTCTTTAATTCTACTGTACTGAAAGATGGTTTAAGCAAAGTTCTCGTTACTTACTACCCAATCGCTGGGAGATTGAAGAGAAATGAATCTGGTAGAGCTGAAATCGATTGTAATGGTGAAGGTGTAATTTTTATAGAAGCAGAAACAGATTCACTTATCGAAGACCTCGGCGATTTCACTCCTAATGAACAACTTATGACTCTCAGTCTTAATCTTGATTATAGCGACGACATTTCTTCGTATCCACCTCTTTTGGTTCAGGTAAATCATCTGGGGTCTGATTTATCAAAGTTAGAATCAGAATTTGTTTGAGTTAACTCGCAATTAATAAACAAATTGTTCAAAATAATTTTTGTACGTTGATACAGGTAACCCGTTTTAAGTGCGGCGGTGTTTGTCTAAGTACATCAATCAGCCATATAGTAGTGGGTGGAGTCTGCGGATTTAACTTCGTGAATGCGTGGTCCGATTTATGTCGAGGAGTAAACGTCATGAAATCTGTCCCGTTCTTTGATCGAACCGTATTACGAGCTCGTGACCCGCCAATAGTATCTTTCCCACATATTGAATATAATAAACCAACTTCTATGAACATACCACCGTTAACAAAACCTAAAATCGCAATTGCCAAACTCAATATCTCAACCATGCAGGCCAGTCTACTGAAATCCAAATGCAATAAGGGCGAGTTTCGGTTCAGTACATACGAAGTCATTGCAGGGCACATATGGCGTTGTGCATGCAAAGCCCGTGAACTGAAAGACGATCAAGAAACCGTGATATCGATCCCTTTAGATTGTCGTTCGCGTTCAATTCCTCCTCTGCCGGATGGTTATTTCGGGAACGCCATATTCGATTTAGCACCAAAAGCAATTTCAGGTGATATTGTCTCAAGACCATTAAATTATGCTGTCAATATTATACACGAGACAATAAAGACGTTAGGAAACCATGAGTATTTAAGGTCAGCCATAGATTATCTGGAACTACACCCAGATATCTCTATCTTTAAGGGAGGAGGTCCTCAGAGCTGCAATATTAGAAACGTAAGCTGGCTTAAAATGCCAATATATGAAGCTGATTTTGGTTGGGGACGACCACTTTATGTGGGTTTAGGTACGGTTGGTTTAGCGGGTCTGTCTCTTTTGGCTCCAAACCCACCTGGAAGTGACGGTGGCTTTTCCTTAATTATTTCTTTGGAGTCTGATTATCATATGAATCTTTTTACAGACTACTTTTACGAAGATTGTAATTTCTCCAAATTGTGATAAGAAAAAATAAGTGTTGTAAACTATTTAATTTGGATTTTTTTGTCTACATTTTTTTTTTTTTTTTTTTTGCTTTTCCAAATTATTACAGTAAATAATACTAATGTCTAATTATCCATGATTATTAGTTAGCCGTCTAGATATTGGTAACTCCCTTTTAACATTTGGGTACTGCTATGGAAATATTCTTTACTTTCTTGTTCATACATACTCTGGTGCTATGTCACCACTCTTATGGAATGAATTCGTCTTTTACATCATTGAAATGAAATAATAACCCCAGCTTCTTTAGAACTCTTCTTGCTTCAAAATCAAATAAGACCAGCTGGGAAGCATGAAATTGTGTACATCAACTTGACTAGTTGGGAGATGACAACCCAAAAAACAAGCTGGATCAGAACTCACCTTCTGTATCAGTTTACCAAGTCCATCTCGTCTATTAGGTAACACTATATACACTGAGATACATACTACTCCAGTTATGTCCGCGACCATCTTTCTGTCCGGTTCGAACTTCCAAAGTTTTCGCCTTTCACAATACAGGATCAAGAGCAGACGAATTGGAGACCAAAATTCAGTTGACGAAGGCAAGCTTGGGATATCTTAACATGGCATACCTCGAATATGATTATATCTGCATTGATGGAAATTCTCCGAGAGATTTAGGCTCCAACTTCGAATGGGTTCAACTATTGGGTGGATCAATTGGAATTTATATCTTAAGTTGTCTATGAAACCTCAATATTTTATGAAAAATCGGAGTTTATAGCTTTGCTCCAGGAACAAAATTAAAATTCTTAGTGACTTCACTCATATTGTCATTTTGTTTCAAGTTGCTATTCACAGTTCTTACACTTTTTTTGTTTCATGGTTAAACGGAGAAGCTACAGAGATTGGTTGGACAATGTAGAGGAGAGGAGCCATTATATAGGAATCTGAACTGTATCATGATAAACACACAAGCTACCATTCAAGGACACAATAAGACCTTTGTAACCACAAACAAGACCGTGACACGGTGGCATTGGAAGGGTACCAAATGTCTCATCGACTAAATAAAAAAACTCTGATGTTCCATTCATGTTCAACACGTTCTATCCAATAAAGTGCCTCATTTGCGAAAACTAATCTTTCTTGACAAGTATAAGGGATTCCTCCTTTGTTTCTCCACCCGTTGCCACCACCAAGGGTGTATACCCGAACCCTGCCCAACTGCTTGAATTGGCTGTATTCGTAGGTAACTTGAACAACCTTGTACTCATTAGTAGATTTACCGTAACCAAATCCACCGACCACCTTAGGTCTCGATATTTCAACAAAATCTATCTCCGGAAGATAAATATATTCTCCAGTCATGGGATTGCATATGTACACAAGCCACTTCTTTTCATCTTTTTGAACAGGAAAGCAAACCAAACCATCGCAAGAACCGAATATATTATGTCTAAAAGGACCACTTTTTATCAGCTTAACATGGATATTTTGGAATTGACCTAAACCAAGGTTGATTTTTGCACGTTTCTTGTAAGAAAATGGTTCATCATGAATACTTACTTCCTCAATATATCCGTGGAAGATCTGGATTTCTCCGGAGCGTTTTTCTTCTGAAACTGCCAAAAGAAAACCCGTCTTTGGTTTCTTCAAGAGCATTCTCCAGAGTCTGGATACTGCTCTGCCCAGCGAGACGCACTCGATAGGGAAATGAGAAAGTATGGTTGTTGTTAAATCTACATTGAGATTCTTGATTAACCCATTGCTGGTTCCAAGAATATTCCTGACTAGTACTTTGCTTTTGATTGTATCAGTAGGTGCATGATGCTTACCATCATCTAGAGCATACCACTTGGACCACCTCTCTCCAAGATCCTTCAATGATACATAGCTATTCATATGAGGAATAGCTTGAGCATCAGTCACATAGTCATCATACAGTTTCTTGATAATGAGAGTATTAGGGTCATAACACAGTAGATATTTGACACCAGAATTCTCCCACAACAAAATTTGATAGCTTGTTGTTATGGCAAATGGCTCAAATTCAGGTATACCATAGCAGGTTTTATACTTTATACTGAACTCCCGGCTCCAAACCCAAGGGTTCGAGTCATCATTCTCGTCCACAGGGGAATTCCCCCAACTCTTTTTGTTGTTCTTCTTCTTCTTCTTCTTTTCTTTCTTTAATGACCATATATCCAAACAACAATCTTCCTCATCAGGACCTATTAAAAAACTCGAAGTCGTTTTTACATGGTAAACACCTAACCTCCCTCTTAACGACACGAAATGAACACTTTCAAAAGATTCAAAACACGATGGCAACGGGAGGATACTAAAAGTTTCATTTACTAAATCAAAGGCTATGATATTCTTGAATTGCATTTCTGTACTATGTTCTAGCCAATAAAGAGAGTTGTTTGCAAAAACAGCCCCTTGGTTAAAAATGTAAGGGATTTCTCCTTTGCATCTCCACCCATTGCCACCACCAAGGGTGTATACCTGAACCCTTCCAACGAATCCGATGGTCTCGTAGTAAACTTGAACAACCTTATACTCATTAGTTAATAATGAATAACCAAATCCACCAAACACCTCAGCATTTGATATTCCACTGAAATCCATCTCTGGAAGATAAATGTATTCTCCTGTCATGGGGTTGCAAATATATACTAGTTTTTCCTTTTCAATATCTGGAAAGCAAATTAAACCATTGCAATACCCATATATAATAGGTATATATTTTTGACCTAAACCATGGTTAATCTTTGTAAGGGACTCAAAAGAAAGCTTTTTAACATTTACCTCTTCTTCGTCTTCGGTATATTCATCTTCATAACAGATTTGGAGATATTGCCCTGTGAAAAGGAAACCCGTCTTTGGTTTTTTCAAGTGATTTCTCCAAAGTTTGCATACTGCTCTGCTTCGTGAGACAAACTCAATAGGTATACGAGAAAGTATGTTTTCTGTTATATCTGAGTTTGTGATTATTCCATTGCTTTCGATGAAACTGTCGGCGATCAATCTTCTTTTGGATCTATCATGATCTTCCATGGTATGTTGTGAATACCACTAGTTATTCGCGGTTATCTTAAACAAGACAGATACTCGAAAATATATGGATGAAGAGAGAATTCCATACTTGACGAAATATACCTAAAATGAAATATATGGTGTGAATACGCTAAAAGCACCCAATTTTTGGCAACCATCATGTGCGACATCCAAGAAACCGTGGACTAGCTAAATCCCTAGATGGCTGGAGATCCCAGCGACACCTAATTTTTGGGTGCCTTCAATAGTGCACAAAAATTCTTATTCATATCTTTTTGGCATTTTACAGCAGTAGGTGGTAATTACTTCATTTTGTGAAGAGGGACTCCACTCCAGTCTTCTAAGAGGGTAGTTGATCAAATTCAACCACCTGGTTTTCTCATTTTGTGGGCTGTTTCAAAAGATAAAACGGTGGTAATTACTTCATTTTGCTCGCTTCAAAAAATATGTTCCTGTGGAGATACAAACGGTGGTAATTATTTCCTGTGAAGAGGGACTATACTACTACATTTAATTTTCAAACTTAGATAAAATTAACTAGCACATTTAATCAAGGTGGTATTCTTCTTCTTCCTCAGATGCATCGTCATCCCCATACTCGGAGTTTGTGGGGATTGCTGTTCATTCAGTTGTTATCCAATTCGTTCTCACGTAATAAGTTATCGCGGAGTCATTGTTGAAGTGTTCATGGAAAGAAGTTTTCCTGTTAATATCCTTGTAACGTCCTTCTCCCGAAAGACGACTTTCCAAAGTTTCCTTAATATCAATCCCCA